>JANZXR010000003.1:30391856-30427144 GCA_027575705.1 Erythroxylum echinodendron
AATAGATAGTCAAGTAGAACAATCAGGAGAATATAAACAAGAAATTTTAATAGATAAGAAAAAATTAAAACAGATTCGAAATGAAAATTTTTCATTATCAAATTATTCAGGATTTACAGTTAGTACCTTACAAAGATTAGGAATTAAATCTAGAAATCATAATTTGTTCTATGGATTAAATATAAGAAAGAGCTTTAGAAGTCTCACTAACTTCTAATAAAGTAATGATACCTCCTTTAGCTAAAAAAGATATTCAAGAAAAATTACAAAAGCTGAAATCAGAAATAAGAAATACATTTGGATGGATACATATTGGAGCTATACAGATAATAATAAAATCAACAGTCAAAGAAGGATTAGATACCCCTATAGAATTAGCTATTATGGATAATAGAATAATAAATAGAGAAGAAGCCTATTTAGGACTTCTTAAAGGAAATTTAAAATATGGAAAATTAAAATTTAATATATATTCTCAGATATCATATCATATAAAAGATAAAGATTTTGATAAAACATTAAGTTTAATACAAGACTTTAAGAGGAAAGATTTCTTTAGACAACAAAATAGACCTTATTCGATAACATATATTATTTCATATGTGATATCCAACACACATTATTCAGAATGTTTTATGTTTAAAGATATAATAGATTTTCCTTATTTGTTTAATGAAGTTTGTCAGATACATATGCTAAGTCTACCAAAGATAGAAGAAATAGAGTCAAGAACATTAGACTTAGATTTACAAGATAAACCTTTAATGATAAAAAATAATATACCACCTAGATTATCCTTTACGTATACAGGAGTTATTAGTCAACCTATAATTAGGCAATTAAATCTTGATAAATATAATAAGAATCCAATTACATCCAAAAATGATAATTTCAGAAATTATAAGATAAAAGGAGAATATTATAATGGTACAGAATTTATGCCAGTAAATATACTCATAGATACAGGAGCTAATGGAAATTATATTAGTTATAAACTTTGTACAGAATTACAAAGATATAAATTAGATGAACCCCACCAATATACGAATTTCAATGGTGAACTACATACAATAGATGAAGCTATAGAAACCTTAATACGATTTGGACAAGATATAATACCAATAAGATTATTAATAGAAAATGATGGATTTAATGATACATTAGAGATAATGTTAAGAATAACTTTTCTTGAAAATGTTAAACCTTACCAGATTACTTCTTATGGAATAAAGATAACTTATAATGGAAAACTGATATATATTCCAAAATGACAAGTCCTCATAGCATATATATTCCTATAGGAATAACCTATAAGGACTATAAAGCAGAATACTTTGCTGTCTTTATTGATATTGGCTCAGGAGCATGTTTATGTAAAACAGATTGTTTTCCCACAGAATATCATAAAGATTTATCTATAATAAAAGGAAGAGATATTTTGAATAATACTATAGAAATAAATAGAGGAATTGAACAACCGATAATTTTACTAGGATCATTCTTAATAAAATGTCCACCATTTTATTTTCATAATACTGGTACCGATATATTATTAGGAAATAATTTTCTACAATTATTCTCTAAAATCACTTTTGATACAATAGCTAATCAGATATTGTTTAAAACTCCCTGTCATCATTTGATAACAGTCAAAAGACTTAAAAATGCCTATGCTAAACCTTTCCCTATTACCTTTATATATATATATATATTCTTCGTTTGTTTTTGGTGGTGGGTATGTCTATTTCTTAGAAGGAGAGGCGTGTTAGTATGAAGATGCCGAAGGAAAGGGAAGTGATACCCCTGACACAGAAAACTACACTAAATATGCTATGCAATGTAGCCCCAAAATAAGGCTAACACATACGGTTCAACTTAGCCAGAATCTGCAGACTTTATTCATGTTGTTTACAGGTTTCTAATCTGCACTTATATTGGCTATTAGAGAATTTTGCTTTATAAGTTCGGGCTAAGAAGTAATATTGGAACGTAAGTTAAGTGCCTTACAAATAGGGATCACATCACAATAGGTTGAGGTCAACTTGAAATTTTTATTGAATCAGTTGTTAAAATAATAAAATATATTATTTTTAGTCAATTAATTATTCAACAAAAGATATTTTTTTGTTTAAATTGATTTTTGTCAATCAAATCTGATTATACTAATACTTTTAAACCTGAATTTAGCCTAAAATTTGATCAATTCAAACTTAACTCATTTGATTTTGGTTTACATGGAATTTAAATTAACAACCTTATTAACAAGTATATACGTAACACTAATCATAATTGTATGTTCAAAGAGAAAATTTTTATCGGGAACATAGCAATAATCATTCATTGTTCTTTCAACCATCAAATATGCAAGAACAAATCATCAATGGAGTTAAAAAAATAAGCACAAACACAATTCAAAGACATGAAGAGAACATTTAAAATTAGGAATATCTGGCATACATCTAAGCGTGAAAAGTTCAATCACACCAAAGAAAAGCAATTCCCAAGTATGAAACTTGGCCAACAATTTATTGTAGTTACACTGTAAGGACATAAGCTAAATCCAAATCTCTTGTAGACAAATATACTTTACCAACTGTTTTTATTTATAAACGCAAATACAAAAATCGAGTTTGTATGTTTTCAATGGAAAAATTGATCTGAAAAATAAAGAGATAAGCGAGAGTAGAAACATACCAGTGGGCATAAAAATATCTCCACTTAGTAGGAAAGTTGGTTTGGTTTTCATTTGACGAACCTGTAACAAGAGATTAAATGAAAAAAGTAAACCAACATGATGAAATGCACACAACCTAATCAAACAAACTTTCCAAACAATCAAACCTTATGTTAATCTGCTTCTTACGTCAATCCCACCTCATTAAAGCTCATATTACTATACTAGGTTCATAATACTAGTAAGGCAAAGATTATCATATTTGATTAACAAAATGAAAATAAAATAAAGGTAATATATAACCATCTGTATAAATACGAAGGTTTCTTTAACATCCATTCCTTCAACTTTTCACCACATTTGAGTGATTTTGTCGGTAGTTATAACAATAATTCTAAGTGTCCCAGTTACGACAAAGTTAAAGCCTTTCATTTTGTTTACTTCCGACCTTATCAGTTAAAGCATTACCTGGTCAATTTATGAATATCCTCATCGAGCCATGCTACTTCAACAATTACCAATTATTAAGAACTGAATGACTACAATTTTATTTTTAAATTTTCCATTCAAAAGCCTTCTTTGATTCAATTCATAAATGAAAACAACAATATGAAATTCAGTAAATTGACAAGTTTTGCCTCAGCATCACTTCATTTAGTTATAGACTAGATTCGTAACCTCTACAGGTCCAGAATCTTGCCCAAATGATTGACTACCTACTTTTATATTTTTGTTTGTATCAGGAATGATCTGTTACAAATTCAACATTTTTTAGATCCAAAGTTTTGACAAGAGCTTTATTCAATTGTATAGTTAAGCACCTCACAAGTGAAAAAGAATTTCCAAACACAAGTACCAATATTTTGAAGCCTCCCACATATGTTGAAGTTAACTTGTATTGTTGGTAGAAAGAATTTAATGTAGGTCTCTACAACAAATTGGTGTTCCAAAATGTCAAGCAAGCAAGAAAAGCATATACTAATTGCGAGTTTCTAAGAGGAGAAACTCATCTGCAACACAGAGAGAGCAAGCAAAAGGCAGAGTCAGTAATTCATCCTCCATAAAGTAAAAACTTCAGGGTGAAGATTGTTTACAAACATAGAGGAATCAAGCAGTCACCAGACGCAAACAAGGGGAACAACTCAAGTCTTGATGCAGAAGACGCAGAATAATTACAAAAGAAAGAGATTGAAGCTAATCTGATGCACATAACTAGAGGGGGAAAACTCAAGTCTTGATGCAGTGGCAACAAAAAAAGAGATGCAGTGACAAGAACAAGTTAGGGTAACAAGGATTCACGAAATCAGACAAACCATAGCGACACCAGACGCAAACAAGGGGAGGAGATGAACAGTAAATTAAACTTACCTTACAACCGAGACGGACCATAGCGAAGAAGGGCGACAAAAGGAGATCACTAGTCGGAGAGGCGTGGTCGGAGAAGATGTGTGTTGTTGGGTTTGAAGAATCAATGTGTTACCGAAACAGAAGTAAATCATGGGTTATCGTGGGTTTTCTTGTAATTTTACTTGGTTGTTTTGTTTTTGTCTTCGTCTCTGCTTTTTTGTCCTCTGGTTTTGAAAGGAACAAAAATTTTATATCTCTGTCATCCGGAGTTGGGACGGAAATTGGTGGGGACAGCAAGCAAATACGTTGGAGACAGGATTTTTCTATCCCTGTCTTCTGTCCCCACCCATGGGGACATCAACCAAACTCAGGGTTATAGTCCCTAACCTCCGAGAAGGTATAGATAATCTCTGACTACCAATCTGTATTCCAAGGAGGTTCACAAAGTAGAGAGATGGCCTATTTGGGTGGCGAAGAAGTGGAGTGTAGGTCTCAGTTTGACAAACTTCAACTGCCTCTTCACCAAATAGAAGATACCCTATTGAACTTTCCACTATAGGCAGACAATAGCAAAAGATTTGAGAAAATTTTAAGGCTATTTGAGATATAAGTGAAAGCCCTCCTGATTGACCAAGGCTTACAACTCCATGTGCAATGCCAAAACTGTCATTATTGTTTAGGCCGCAACCAAAAGCATAGCTTGGGAATGTATCAGAATCTGTAATTGTAAGAGTATCTCGTCCGTAGTAACCCTCAGAGTATGACTTATCCAGGTACTTGATGCTACAGTCACATTTGGGGGTAATGAAAGTCGCATTAGAGAAGGTAGAAGATTTCAAAGAATTAAAAATGGAACCTTGTTGTTGTACACAGATCCCGGAACACGGCAGACATCTAACCCATGTAACCTCACTTCCTGTGTCGAAAATTAAGTTCAGGGTCTATTTTAGAGTGCCGAGACACATCATGACAACGTAGTTTCCTGCACCAATTGAGTGGCCAGAAACGTGCAACCTTGCTTTTTCTTCCAGAATATCATGGAGAGAATGCTTGTTCGATTTTATGAAATTGATAGAGCTCAGTCTGTATTGATCTTGCACTAGTACTTGATGATAGTACAAGGATGGGTTGCTGTAGCCAAGCAGTGAACTAAGTTCATACTTATGAGTTTATTAATTTTTTTAATCATATTTTAAATTCTTCAATTTTATTCAATTTTTTGATATCGTTAAACTTTTAATTCTTAAATTGCTTATCTTATATATTTAATTTTTAGTCCAATTTTTAAAACATTAATTTTAATATTTAAAAACTAAAATAAAAAACAGCATTAAGTGAAAACTAAAGAAAATGTTCATCCGTTTACCATCATCGTGTAATATTGGACTAGAAAACACCGCACCTCTACGATGTGATTCGCGAAGCTATGCTTATAAGCCCTTCTTACAAACCCGTAAGCCTGTAAGAACTTGCCCCATAAACACCGTTTTTAACTAATGTATAAAGTGTATTTGACAGGAAAAAGATAGGTACAATTGAAACCCTCCGAACTCTCACTAGTTTTGCATTCCCCATAATAAAGAAAAACAAAAATTGGGGCAAGACGTGTGAATTTTTTTATTTTTAAATAATTTAGAAAACATTAATCTTTAAAATTTTCAAAATAAATTATATTTTTAATTTAAAAAAACTTTTAAACTTCGATTAAACATGACATGAAAATTATGTGAATCAATCAAATGGTACTAATATAATAATTTTGTTTAATAAATTAAATATAATCAAAATTAATCGTTTATTATAATTATATTAAATCATTAATTTAATGTGATTTTATTTTATTGTAATTTATTATAGTTATTTTAATTATCAATTTAAATTGAATTTATTTGATTGGATTGAATCATTGTATAAATAATTTTTTTATCAAAAATAACTTATCTATTAATTTGAAGCAGTGAGCCTCACTTCTCAGCAGCTTCTACTTGGATGTTATTATTTTATCATCAATATTTTAACAAACTTAAAAAATAATTTTCTGAAATTTATAATTTTAATTTTTAAAATTTTTCTATTGTGTATCTATTTTTCTTTCTTGGTGTAGGACCTTAATAAAAGGACATCAAGACAAGGTCATTTGACTAAACCTGGTTCTACAAGAAAGAAACTACCAGTCTCCACAAGCTCAGGAACAAGTCAGCAGATTACAGATGTAAAAGCGAATGGATCCGGAACTTGGGTTTTTGCTTTGTTTTCATGTTTTGGACGGCATGGCTTTTATGATGACGAGAGAAAGTGACACTTTGAACCAATGGCAGGCTACAGGTTACTTATTGAACCAATGGCAGGCTACAGGTTTCTATGTAACTAACTCGTGGCTCACCAAACCATAATTAAAGAGGGGACAGGCAAAGCAAGATGTTGCGTTTGTATTGAACGAAGCAAACACATAGCCCTTCCATATCTTTGAAACAAGAAACATACATGCAGTTAGACTTTGTTTCCCAGAACAAGTGCATCATGATGATGCCCTATTATAACTCCTCTCTCTCTAGGGGCAAATCCTTGTGATTTGATACATTACAAACAAAAGAAACTGCTGCTTCTCAAAGAGACGAAACTAAGGTGATCTGTACAGCCATACCACCATCTTCATCAACTATACTATACATTATTGACTTGCATTGGTAAATAAACAAGATAAAGAAATCGTAGGGCCTGCGTACAAAAGTTGGAATTTTGTGCTCATGAAGATATAAAAAGTAGAAATGACACGCCAATCCAAAAAAACTAAGCAAGCAAACGGAGAACAGAAAGTGGAATTCTTTAAAAAAGCCTAACAACTGGAAGATCCTTGCACATGCTCCTCATGATGCAGCTTCCAGTTGGGGTTGGTGGCTCAAAGAAGATTATGGCTGGATTCTCGTTCATCACATACTAATGGAATATATAGTAGGTATAACATGAACTTTGGAGTTGCCATTCAGAGATTTCATATTAAAACTCAAGAAATTAGAATAACAAACGAAATTTATCCCAAAATGAACCTTAAACTAAAGATGACATAAAAGAAATGAAACAAGAAGAATCACAACAGAGCAATGCTAACTATAGTCACTCGCCTCTAGGCAACGTTGGCAATAATAGCATTCCTCGACTCGTCAGTTACACACCAATTCCATCACAAAAGCACCTGTTATAGTCCCTCGTAAAAGCCTGGGGCCTCCCAATGACTGCCTTCGACACATTATTGTAGAAGCACTTTTTCCCGTCCTTGCAACCACCCATAACGCTACACTTCTGACCGTCCCAAGTACATGATAACGACAACATTATCAAGACAAAGTCCCCCGGTGATCGTTTGCGTACGGATTTGTCTTCCATCTCCGTGGGGATCACATTTTGTTAAGTTCCAAGCCTGTGCCTATCCACAAATTTACTGAATAAAAGAAACAGAGGATTTCATGCCTCTCCATTGAAGCTCAGAAATCAGAATTACCATTGGTGAATTCTTCAATAGTTTGTGTCAGCCCCATCAACTCCATCGCCGACCTACTGAAAATATCGAGACTCATCCATAGTGTATTTGGACACAAAACCATTAAAGTACGTCCCCACCTACCATCTGAGCACACAATATGAGCCTCTTATTAAGGTTTAGCCTTTAATGTCTCTTTCAGCCAACTTCACTACTTGTCAACCATGTTCCCTTAACCATTATGGAGCATAATTCAACTATTCCCAAGGACTATACCAAAAATGAGTGCAAACAAAACTATATCAAGTAAAGAAAAGGAGACAGATTGTCTCATTGTTATTATCTACAACCATTTCAATCCCCATGAGAGGGACCCAATTCACAACCAACCAACACAAACAAAGCTTTGAACTTTTAGGCCTAATTATTAAAGAAATGACAAAATAAAATAACATTCTTAATCGTCATCACCAGACTCATGATGCTCAACCCTAGTCAGGCTCGACCCACGCACCACTGGCACACTCGGAGCGTCTAGAACCTTCGCCGACGACATCTCCATTTGGCAAACCCTAACGGCGCCGATCAATTTCTCCGGCAATTCTTCTTCCGCCTGCGCCTCCACCACAAACCCCATATCAATGGTCACATGGGTCACGCAACCTAATGCCAAATGCAGGATCGTGCTTGCTATCGCCGAACTCCCAATATCAACATCAATCTCCAAATAATTGGGTCCTCGGTGATAACTGCACGACAAAGCTTTACCCAACAAGCACGCACTGTAGCTCCCCACAGCTTTACGCACAATCCACGGCCCTTTTACGATACGATTCACAATCTTAAATCGCTGGTTCCTAAATGCATCGTCCTCGTTGATGAATCTGTATAACAACGATCCTTGAGGTATCGGATCCTCAGTCGCGTAGTAAAAAACTGCACTGTGCATGTCTTTACCGGGGACTTGAAGATTTACTGCGAAAATAAAGCTCTTCATGGACTTCCCTTGCGATTGCGCGTTTCTCAGCGCTTGAGCTACGCGATTATCGGGACGACCCAGTACGTTCTCGAGTTTCGTCGTCGACTTGAGCCAATCCATTCCAGCAGGCGACAATAAGTAGTCGCCGGCGGGGGCTTTCTGGCGTTTGGAGAAATAGTTTACTGATCTTACATGGAACACATCGCCGGGAGGAGAAGCCCACCCGTTGGCACCATTTTGCAGATCAACGTGGCGGAGAGATCCACCGTTGATCGACTCTGAGATCCAGTCCGGCGCGTCAGATGCGGAAGTACTGGTGGTGGCGGAGCAGGTGGTGGCGGATCTTGAAGCGGCGGTCTCCGCCACGGAGCTGCGGTGCTTTTGCTTCGTTGGACACATGCTTGACGAAATGCGACAATGGAGAGTTGTTTGCAAGCGGAAAACACTCTCCGTTGCCGTTGGGACTCAGCGTTGCAAACTGATGATGCCACTGAATGTTAGTGAGATAGAATAATATAACCGAGTGTTAATAAATTAAAAAATGGGATGGATGGTCAATATTGGCCCTAAGCCGACTCGGAAACTACAAACGAGGCCGATACCACCTAATTTCTTTTTCCTTTTATTTTCCCCTTTTTAGTTTCTCTTACACTCAGTGCATGCACCCAGACGTGATGAACCATAAAATGCTAGTATAGTACGTCCAAATATTTTAAAAATTGAACTTAAACTTATAATATAAAAAATTTAAAGTTTAATCAGTATTAAATTATTATAAAATTAACTAAATATTAAATAAAATTAAATAATTTATAATATGATTAAAAAATATTATTCTTATTTATTAAAAATTTTAAAATTTAATTAAAAAAGATATTATTAAATAAATTTAATTAATTTATTTCAAATTATAAAAATTGTTAATTTATAAAAATTAATTAATTAAATCGATTTTTAATAATTAGAGTTATTAAAATAAATCGAAAAAATTGAAAATTAAACCGTAAAATTAGACGGTTCAAAATTTTTACGATTAAATTGATTAAATTAGTTAAAATTTTTAATTATATATATAAAAAAAGGCCACATAATATTTTAAAACTACTTGTACTTTAAAGAGGACAACCCTTAATTATAATATTTTTTGAGTTGTGAAAACTTGACATTAATTTCTTAAAGTTCTTTGAGTGTACAGTCAAGATTGGTCTGCGAAGCATCAACCATAACTCGGATAAATCTTTAAGTCAGAATAGGAATCTGCATTCTCTTTTTTCCTTTTTATCTCTCTTTATTCTCTATTTCTTTTTATTTTTCCATAATATCTCTTTTAACCAAAAAAAAAAAGAAAAAGTGGTACATATGTAAAATTGAAAATTAGTGAGGGGTGTAGTTCACATTAAACTGGACAATAGGGTGCACACAGCGAAGAATGGCGATGGCAGATACAGTGATTGCGGATAACGGATATCGAGTTTGACAGCCGTTGATGGCGACACGTGAAGCGAAATCACTGCCTAAGCGTAATTGATGATGCAATTCTTATAAAATCACGCCTAACCCTCATAACATTGCATATTAGAAATATTATAAGTTGTAAGTTGTGGACCACACCGTCGAATAAATTAAAGAACAACCATTATGCATTAGCACTCTAATCTAGAGCATTGAAGACAAATGAGTTATTATGCGGATCACCTGCTGGTTCATATTTCAATGCTTAGATAGGAGCAGTGTGATACTGCCAAAAAGATCGATGTTCGAAGATTTACTTAACAAGTAAGAAAAATAAATATTTGTCCCTAAGTACTTTTTTAATAAAAATAGTTTTTTAAGAAACTAAAATATAACTTTTTAAGAAACTTAAATTTGAAACTTTTTAAAAAAACTCTACTGATATAAGCCTATCCAAACAGGCACTAAATTAAATAAGAAAGTCAACAAAAGCAATGATAGTGAAAAACAACCATGTTTTAACTAAAAAAATTAAGGAGAAGAGAATTAAAACATATATTGTTATAAAATTAATTAAAGATTAAATAAAATTTAAAATATAAATAAAAAATTATAGTATTAATTAAAAATTTTAAAGTTTAATTAATAAAAGAAATTAATAAATACAAATTAATTGATTTATTTAATTTATAAAAATTATTCATTTATGAATATTAATCAATTAATTAATCAATTTTAACAAATAAATCAAATCAAAAAATTATAAGCTTAATATTTTTTTGATCGAATAGACCGAAGTGATTAAATTTTTTAATCGTTAAAAACAACATTCCTACCAATTAAATTTTATTGGTTGGTAATAAAAATATAACTAGCTCAGACAGGAAGAGTTGAGACTTGAGCGTTGAAAGCGGCAAGCTGTCTTGTTTCTTGCCCACCTCGGTTGGAGTAAGGAATAGAGTTTCTACTAAAGAATAACAGCTCTATTTGTATTTCTTAGTGTACAAACTACCAACAGTAGAATCTAATTTGAGCAAAGTTTCACCTTGTATATGCTCAAAGAATGATGAACAACCTGCTTATGTTTCTACGGTCCAACAACAAGATAAGAAGTACAATAAGCATGATTTTACCAAACCAAGTTCAAGCGACGCATGGTATGAACTGAGAACATGAGTAACTACTGGTCAGATATCACACCAAATTCTTGTTTCTGTGGAGCTGGGATGAATGACATGGTAGCAGATATACAAATAAAAGTAAATTCCAGTCTCTTGTCATCACGTACATGATCAGTTAAAAACTCTAACCGCAACTCTGCTATCGGGCAAATCTATCAAACAATTACCTGCAAGTAAAGGCCACAACAATTAGTACCAGCTCATCGTTTGCTAAAACAAGAAACTCATTTTGCAAAACAAAAATATTAACTTGCAGAAATGGAATCTAGGAAGTATGAAAGAACAGGTGCAAATATACAAAGGCATGGAAACTAAGCCTTATAATCAACAGCTGAAAAAGACAGAAGTCACTAACTGGGATGAATAATGTGTCAGTCAGCGCAGCCCAAAATATATGTCTACTACCCAAAATGCATTATTCATAAAATATATTGAGGCATAAAATATATTGAGGCAAAAACATAATCACCCACAAGTTCTCTGTCACAATGTGGGTAGTACACAACAATTCACACAACAAATTTTGAAGATTTTGAACAATGTTTTCAAAACATAACAACAATTTCACATCTCAGAAGACAACTGAAAGTGGATGAAAAACCACCTTTCCTAAGGGAGAAAGGATTGACAATGTACACTTTGGAAAGACAATGTCATGCAGAAAAATAACGCATAAAATTATGAGTAAATTCAGCTTAATCTAATAACACAAGCATACCTGTACAACAGTAGTCAAACTTCATGGTTAAAAAAGAAAGACATACGGATAAATTACGTATTAGCTTCTCTTCAACTGAGTTACACCCTAATCTTAAATCTGTCAACATCAATTAAATCAACCCCTTACATTCATATCATCATTTTCTCTTTGATATGGAGCAGGTGCCAAATCAATAATATAGTCACACAGATTGAATATTGACCCTCACGAATGTATCTATTACATGTGAGAATATTGAAAATTAGAAAATGGAGGCAATGAAGATCAGGCACTGTGTCAACTTCAACCAGGCTTAAAGAATAAATTTTCCATCTTTGCACAAAACCAAAATTCAACATTGCCAATGAACCTTCACAATATGATTGTGAGATCACCGACATTTTTGGACTCATAACAAATCCCACAGCGAGTGCCACCTTCTTCTATAATTGCCACGAGGTACTATCTTATTCAATGTTTGTTCAATTACACTAATATTGATGAAATACTATGAAGGCCATGAATTTAGATTATTATAAAATGAAAATTAATTTTTTGAAAAGGGATGCACAATCACTAGCTAATAGAATATGCCTCTCTCGAGCCTTCAAACACATCTTCATAACTTCATTCCTATAGTTTCTGAAACTCAGCAGAAGACCTAATGAATAGAAATGAGATCCAGAAAAGAAAAGTAGAATATGAACAACATCCAATGTATAGAATCAACGAGTATACTTCTTATAAAAGTCGAAGCAGCAAAATACCACGTCTGCACTAATATTACTACCCTCATTCTTACGCATGCAACAAGTAAAACGAACGAACGACATTCCAAAAAATGCTCATCTACTAAGACGTTATTTCCAGATTTTGGGGGAATTCCTAAAAAGTGCAACAAATGAGACAAACCCAATAATTCTAAACCGAAAACATTGGAACTGTATCAGCCAAATTGTGAGAACAAGTAAACGAGCTAAAGAGCTTCGCAGCATTTCACCTTTCCAACTCATGTAAAGCACAAAAAGCACAGAAGACTAGGGAAACAAAAAAATAGAAAGGAACTTTACAAAACCCTGAAATACTCAATGCGCCTTTCTCCTCTGGGGTTGTTTATCAGTGGCTAATCTGTAAATCCAGTAGACCTAACACAAGAACAGAAACACTGTAAATTCAAACAGCAAGAATCAAACAGCAACCAGAGTGATTGGGAGTACCAGAGCAAGGACATGAGCTGCAATTAGAAGAACCACCATTAAAGGCACTAAGTCGAGGAACCATGGCCGTGGCATGGAGTCCTTGGTCATTTTTCAGTGGAAAAATGAACGTGAGAGAGCTCTAGATCGGGAGTTCCAACTTTCAATAACGCTCGTTTCGACTCTTAGCAAGTAATCGGAGACAGAGAGGGGGTTTCGATACATTCGGGTTTAATTAAAGCGCGATGGGTCATGGAGCTCCGTTTCTATTGCTCTCCACGTATCCAAAATAATCAGTATAGTCTAAAATCTAGATTCTTCTAGACCATAAATTAAAGGGGTTAATAACAAAAAAAAATGTCAAACTTTCTTAGATTTTAATTATAACCCGAATTTTTAAAAATAAAATAAAATATTTAATTTTTTTAATTTTAACCCTAACTTCAAAAAGTAACAATAAAATTATCAAATTTTCAATTTTTGTTCAATTCTAGCCTGATATTAATGTTTCTGTTAAATATATTAACGTAACTTACCAAATGTTTCGGAAATCTTAATTATTAATACAGTCAGTTAAAATTAACACAACAAATAAAGATTAATGAAACGATATCATTTGACACATAATTAAAACGATATTGTTGTTTAAAAATGATCTAAATCAGATTACGCAACCCCGACAATCTTAGACTTTGATTTTAGTTTTTTCCTTAGTTTTTAATTTGTTCTCTCGATGCCTTCATTCTTTGATTTTCAAATTACGCAGCTTCAATGCCCTCGCACTAAGGGAATAAGGAGAATAAACTAAAAACAAAAAGCTTAATGGTGCAGTATGCTGTAATGCGAGAGTAGTTTGAGGAGTCAAAAAAACAAACAAAAAATAAAAGACTAATGGCATCGAGAGAACAACAGATAACGTCGGGCTATAATTGAAGAAAATTAAAAGTTTGAACATTTTATTGCCACTTTTTGAAATTTGGGCTAGAATTGAAAAAACTTAAAAGTTTGAGCATTTTATTGTTACCTTTTAAAGTTCAGGCTATAATTATAAATGGACAAAAGTTTGAGCTTTTTTTAGTAATTAACCCTAAATTAAATTACTGGTCTAAAAAAGTCGAAATTTTAACATATTATGAGGTTTAATTAAATTAAAAAACTAAGAAAATTAATTTACTTATATTAATATTATCTATGTAAAAATAAAATATTTATTTTTTATTTCTCATTATAATTTTTTCGATGTTTTAAAAACAACAACAACAACACCCTAATGTACAAGGCGCCTCGCTTTGAGAAGATATAAGTAGGGACATCAATTGTAAGTGACCTTTCCTTTGTATTTTATAAAGAGGTTGTTTCCGTAACTCAAACCTGTAATTTTTTTGGTCACAAAGGAGCAACTGGTAAGTTGCTTTGAGAATTTTAAAAACTGAACTAAAATTAAATGAGTAAGACAAGAATTTTAATATTTAAAAGATTCAACCATTGTAATAAAACTTGATAAAAATAAAATAAAATAAAATAATTTACAAAAATTAACTGACTAATTAATAAATTGATCAGTTTTTAACAACAAAAATTATTAAAATAAATAAAACATAAAAATTAAAAATCAAACAATAAAATTGAATATTTCAAAATTTTTATGGTTAAAATGGCTGATTGAGTTTTTTAATTATTGATTTGTTATTTTATTTTTATTTAATGAATATATTTGGTATTTATTTTGAGTGTATTAATCAAAAAGATTTGACAGAGTGTTTAAGTGAACAAACGTGGCAGTTCTTTTGAATCATCGTCCTCCGCCTTGTACACATTTCTCGGAGCAGTTACTGTGCAAAAGCTCTGTTGCCAACGCATTCACTGGTAGTTTTATTTTTTCCTTTTCTGTAGGAGCTATTAATAAAATCTTTGTTTTCAAGGGATTCTTTATTCTTTGAATGGATCTTCTCAGTGTAGGTGTGGTTGAGATTGTTTGCTGATTTTTTGTTATTCAATTACGTCCCACTTTGATAGTTGAGAGATACAATATCATTCTTCCATATTTCTTCTATTCATAAACTTTTTACAGCTAAATTTTCGGTTTGTTACGGTTTTGTATTTTAAACCGTGATATATGCTAAAAATAAAGGGGAGTGCTGACTATAGGACACCCCGCAGATGATAATGGCGGGATGGGAGGGCGTGTACCCACCCCGCCATTGTGGATGGCGAGGTGGGGCCACCCCACCATTTACAATGGCGGGATGGACCTTAAAATGATTTTTTAAAAATTATTTTTTTGATTTTTTAAATATTATTAAGGTTTTGTTTTTTTAGGGTTTAATTTTGCTTAAGATTGTCATTTTTTTTAGCATAAAAAGTTTTTTATTTCAGGGTTTAGTTTTATTTATAGTTTAGAATATCTATACAAATTTAATTTGAAGTAGAATTTTTATTTTTTTTATGTTTTTCCTGTATTGAATTTTATTTATAGCATAAAAATAAAAGTTGTACTTCAAATTAAATTTGTATAGATATTCTAAACTATAAATAAAACTAAAGCCTGAAATAAAAAACTTTTTATGCTACAAAAAATGACAACTTTAAGCAAAATTAAACCCTAAAAAAACAAAACCTTAATAATATTTAAAAAATCAAAAAAATAATTTTTAAAAAATTATTTTAAGGTCCATCCCGCCATTGTAAATGGCGGGGTGGACACCTTGGCACCACCCCGCCATCTACAATGGCGGGGTGGCCCCACCTCGCCATTCACAATGGCGGGGTGGGTACACGCCCTACCACCCCGCCATTATCATTGGCGGGGTGTCCTATAGTCAGTATTCCCCCTTATTTTTAGCATATATCACGGTTTGAAATACAAAACCGTAACAAACTGAGAATTTAGCCACTTTTTACAGATAACATTTGGCATCAGAGCCTCCTACGAGGCTTGATCAATAGAAGCTGCAGTCTTTTACGTGAGAAGAAATAGAAGAATGACGAAAGATAGCTCTTTTATGCAACCAAGAGTTCCAAAGTTTGATGGGAATTATAATCGCTAGGCAATGCTTATGAAAAACTTTCTAAGGTCAAAAGAATACCGGGAATTGGTGGAGAATGGGATTCCTGAAGCAACAGAAAGTGAGGCTCTTACGGATACAGAGAAGAAGAACATTGCAGATTAGAAGTTGAAAGACATGAAAGCAAAGAACTATTTGTTCCGGGTATTGGATCGTACAATCCTGGAGACAATTCTCAACAAGGATACAATAGAGAGTATATGAGATTCAATGAAGCAGAAATATCAAGGTACAACTCAAGTCAAGCAGGCACAATTATAAGCTCTCCGGAGGGAGTTTGAAATTCTCTACATGAAGATTGGAGAATCCATGAATGAGTATTTTGCTCGAACCCTTACCATAGCTAACAAGATGAAAGCAAATGGTGAGGATAAAAGAGATCAAGCTGTTGTTGAGAAGATTTTGCGATCTATGACTCCTAAGTTCAATTATGTTGTATGTTCCATTAAGGAGTCAAAGGATATAAGCACTCTAACCATTGATGAGTTGCAGAACAGTGTCCTTGTGCATGAGCAACGTATGGGTTTTCACAATGAAGAAGAACAGGCTTTGGAGATAACTCAAGGAGGTGAAGCTAGAGGCAGAGGTGAAGGCCGTGGAAGTTTCCGAGGAAGAGGTAATGGAAGAGGCTAACAAAGCTTTAACAAAGCCACAGTGGAATGCTACAATTGTCACAAATTGGGACATTTTCAATGGGAATGTCCAAGTAGGGAGAAGGAAGCAAATTATGCAGAAGGTCAAGAGGAGATGTTATTAATGGCATATGTGAATACGAAGGAGGCTACTAAAGAAGAAAAATGATTCCTTGATTCGGGGTGTAGCAATCATATATGTGGAAAAAGGAATGTTTTTTTAGATTTTGAAAATTACAGAGACTTTATGAAGCTAGGTGACGATTCAAGAATGGCTGTACAAGGAAAGGGAAATGCAATAGTGCAAGTCAATGGAGTAGTACAGATCATTACAGAAGTATTCTATGTGCCAGATTTACATAACAACTTGTTAAGCGTCGGCCAACTTCAAGAAAAGGGCTTGCAATTCTATTTTAACATGATAAATGCAAGGTGTATCATCCTCAGAGAGGTTTGATCATGGAAACCAAAAAGTCTTCTAATAGAATGTACATATGGCAAGCTGTATCTCTGCCTATGGTATCAACCGGTTTCAACAAGTTCCTGTAAGACAAGGCGCAACTTTGGCATTATAGATATGGACAGCTAAGCTATAAGGGTCTGAAGATCCTTCAACAAAAGAGTATGGTGATTGGCCTGCCACAACCCAAGTCTCCTTTGAAGGTGTGTAGGGATTGTTTGGTCGAAAAGCAAAAGAGGGACCCATTTCTAAAAAAAAGCATGCGAAGAGCTTCACAATTTTGCAGTTAGTGCATGCAAATATCTGTGGACCAATTAAACCTCTCTCTAATAGCCAAAAAAGGTACTTTCTCACTTTCATCGATGACTTCAGTAGAAATACATGGGTTTATTTCTTAACAGAAAAATCAAAAGCTTTTACGTTTTTCAAACGTGTCAAAGCCCATGTTGAGAAGCAAACAAAAGAGTCTGTTAGAGAGTTGCATACTGATCGAGGGGGAGAGTTTAGATCATAAAAGTTCATAAACTTTTGTGATGAAAATAGAATTTAGAGACAATTGACAACTGTCTACACCCCAGAACAGAACAGAGTTACAGAAAGGAAGAACATAACCGTTATGAATATGCTTCAAAGTACACTTTTAAAAAAGAAAATTCCAAAAACTTTTTCGCTTGAAGCAATTAACTGGACGGTGCATGTCTCGAATCGAAGCCCGACTGTAGTAGTGAAAAACATGACTCTTGAAGAAGCTTGGAGTGGAATTAGACCTTCAGTTAAGTATTTTAGAGTTTTTGGTTGTCTTTCTCATGTTCTTGTTCTTGACAAAAAACGAACGAAACTTGATGATAAAAGCTTGAGTTGTGTCTTATTGGGAGTCAGCGAGGAATTAAAGGCCTACAAGCTTTATGATCTGGTTTCACAAAGGATCATAATCAGTAGAGATGTTATTTTCAAAGAAGGCAAGTGTTAGGGTTGGGATAACAAATATGAAAAGGCAATTGTACGTGATTTGGAAACAGGTGATCTTGAGGAGAAACCGATGTAATCACTGAAAATGAACAAAATGTTGAATCAAATCATGAAGGTGAAATCGATGAAAATGGATCACCAAATGTTCATGAAAGGATTCGACGACTACCAGCTTGGATGAAGGACTACGAAACTAGAGAAGATGAAGTTGCCCTCTTTTCCATGCTTGCATCAGCTGATCCTGTTCACTTTGAAGATGCTGTAAAGAAAGAAAAATGGAGAAAAGCTATGGACCTGGAAATAGAAGTAATAGAAAGGAATGACAAGTGGGAGTTGATAGAGCTTCCTGAATTAGCAAAGAAGGTTGGTATGAAATAGGTTTATAAGACTAAAATCAATGAAAAAGGTGAGGTGGATAAATACAAAGCTAGGCTTGTAGTGAAAGGGTATGCTCAATAATATGGGGTAGATTACATAGAAGTTTTTGCTGTAGTGTAGAAATGGAGACAATTCGTTTGGTGATTGCGCTTGCGGCCCAAAAAGGATGGATTATATATTAACTAGATGTGAAGTCTCCATTCTTATACGGTGAATTAGATGAAGAAGTTTTTATGGAGCAACCGTGTAGATATGTACAGAAGGGAAACGAACAAAAAGTTTACAAGTTGAAGAAGACACTATATGGACTTAAACAAGCACTGCATGCTTGGCATAGCCGAATAGAAGCTTGCTTCGTGAAGGAAGGTTTTAAAAAGTGTGATTATGAGCATGCATTGTTCATCAAAAAGGGAAAAGAAGGCAAGGTATTGATTGTAAGCTTATACGTTGATGATCTCATTTTTATAGGAAATGATGAAATAATGTTGGCAGACTTCAAAAGGTCCATAAAGCTTGAGTTTGACATGATAGATATAGGACAACAGAGACTTTTTCTTGGTCTTGAGGTCAACAAAGAATAGATGGGATTTTTATTAGTCAAAAGAAGTATGCTTTTGATGTACTGCAAAGGTTTGCAATGGATAAAAGTAATCTTGTTCACAATCCGATTGTTCCTGGCGTTAAGCTCACTAAGGATGAAGGAGGAATCAAGGTGGATAAGACATACTACAAATAGATTATAGGTAGTCTTATGTATTTATCAGCTACTTGACCAGATATTATGTTTGTGGTAAGTCTTATTGGTAAGTTTATGAAAAATCCTACAGAGCTTCATTTATAGGTGGCGAAAAGAGTGCTAACATATTTTAAAGGGGACAATTGAGTTTGGGATTTTCTATAGAAAGGGAAGAGATAATGAACTTGTTGCTTACATTGATAGTGACTATGCTGGAGATGAGGAAGATAGAAAAAGTACTTTAGGTTATGTGTTTTTATTTAGTTCAAGAGTGATATCTTGGTTATCGAAAAAATGACTAGTGGTAAGTTTATCTACTACAGATGCAGAGGTTATTGCTACAGTTTCATGTGCATGTCAAGCTGTATGGTTGAAAAGGGTTATGGGCAAGCAGATTTCAAATCAAAGCGAGCTAATTACCATTCACTGTGATAGTAGTTCTGCAATTAAGCTATCGAAAAATCCAATAATGCATGGTTGCTGTAAACACATAGATGTGCGGTTTCATTTTCTTCGTGATCTCACAAAAGGTGCCATGGTGGAATTGGTGCACTGCAGCACATAAGACCAATTAGCTGATACGATGACTAAATCACTCAAGCTTGATGTTTTATTGAAGCTACGAAGATTATTGATTGTTTGTTCAGAAGCTGGTGTAAACTGAACATTGATACATTCACTTTAAAGGCAGGATTGTTAGTTTTTATTTTGTCCTTTTCTATAACAGCTATCAATAAAATCTCTGTTTTTAAGAGATTCTTTACTGTTGGTTGAGATTATTTGCTGAACTTTTGTTATTCAGTTACGTCTGTTTAATAGCCCACTTTGCTACTTGAGAGACAGTATCGTTTTTCCATATTTCTTCTATTCGTAAACTTTTTACAGATAACATTCACGACCTCGACATTTCTTCTTTTCTATTTTCGTGAGAGGCAAAGTGTAATGTCTTCAGTAATCTCAAGCATCATTGTCGATTCTTGCTTCTCACGGAAGGCACTCTCCAGTTGTCTCTCTAAATCACTTTTCAAAGTAGTTTGACCTAAAATTTACTGGGCTTCTTCTGGGAACGATGGCTCGTTCGGGCTGCTCGTCTGACATTTGAACATGCCAGAGAAAATAAAAGTTTTTATTCAGGGCCTCTTTTGGGACTTTTTGTTGAAAAATCAAACCAATCAAATCACGGATTAGGAATATATTGACAGATTATCTTAATAGATAACTTAAAATATAAACTAAGAAATGAAATTAAAGATAAACCTATTTTAGTACATTTCAAAAAAAAATTTATTCTAATAAAGTTTTTTTTAAATTAGGATTTCTTTCAAGCTTAAATAAAGTTAAATTATTAATTTTACTTAAAATATCACTCTATTTGCAATTGTGATTTAATTTTAATTGAATTAGTTATCTTATATTTGATCTTTAAAATTTCTTTAATTTCATAGTTAAATTCAATTTAATATAAATTAAAAAATTTTATTCATCTATTCTTTGTGTATAATTTATTAGATTCATAATATATTAATAATGATTATAAATTATAATTATAATTCATAATTAGAATTAGAAATAGATAAAATTATGTCATTTAATTTATTTTTAATTTTCAAATTAAATAATCTTCAACCATATTTTAAGATTTAAGCAACATATCATACGATTATTAAAATGTTAAGAATATTAAAGTAGTTTGACTTTACCTATATGTACATTGTCATAGCTCCTAGGGGGTGGTCAAGTTGGTGGAATAGGGAGTATGAGATTAAAAGGTATTATGTTCTAATCCCCTTACCCACTCTCTCTTAATCGAGCTTGTAGTATAGGGCTTACCTAGTGCTGAGTATTTGGTTAGCGTGATTTGCAAGCTATTGCGTCAATTCTGAAATTTACTCAATGAGCATGTAAAGGATAGCGGCTATGAGTTCCTCTGTTAAAAAAAAAACATTGTTATAACTTACAATTCAATTCTTTCGTAATCCAATTTAATATCAAGTATGAAAGTAATATCTAATCTATTGAAATTTGATCATATTCATTTTTGTAATTAGTAAGAAATATTTGAAAATATGTTTCTCAAATTTCAATCTATTATGAATAAAAAACTCATTAACTTATTATTAATCAAGAACATCAAACTATTCTTCTTATAAGGTGACAAACTCTTCTTCTATTATGAATAAAAAACTCATTAACTTACTATTAATCAAGAACATCAAACTATTCTTCTTATAAGGTGACAAACTCTTCATTGCCTTACTCAATTATCTCTTCATATTATATCTAATTATTACTGACTAAACTACCATAAATAAAATAAAATATAAATAGTATCAAAAAATATTAATTTTCATTTGAGATATCTTGGTAATCTCAAGTTTAAGAATCAATTATACAACCATCATAATTAAAAAATCAGTAGATACACAAGTAATATTTCACTTGAAATCTTTATAATTGGTCAATTTAATAAACTTATTATCTAATAAGAACTAAAACGTTTATTTTTTAAATTATATTTATACTTCAAATTTATAAGATCAACTACTATCTTCGTAAGAAAGAAATATATCGTGTATTAGTTTTACTATTTCGTCAATATCTCGTTTTGATGAAATATAATTAAAAATAACACCTAAATATAATTTAAATATCATAATTATGATTTTATAATTTCAATTATGTATTAATTATTTGAGAAATTTTATCTTAAAAATTCATAATATCATGCTTTAATTAGGACCAACCAATTGACTAAAAGGGTATAAATTTAGCACTCTTTACCTATGCTGCAAAATCTTTCGAGGGGGATTTCAGCTAAGCCTCTTTGTTGTGACTTTTGCTTGAAGGAGATCGAATATACGTTCTGTTGTTCTTGGCCCTGTGATTTCTTGTTTGCCTCTTCCCTGTGCATTCATTAGTTTGATTCTATAAAAGATGGTTGTTGCCTTCATTAGGTTGATTCTTATCTAGTGATTGCTTCTCCCATTTTAACATGGTTAAAGCCTTTCGTGGGCACCCATGCTTATGGATAAAGAAAGTTTACGAGTTTGCCCCATAGTTAAGAAACATTTGCAAAAGGAGGAATAGATGTTTGTAAAGATCAAATGCTGAAGAAGTTACTAACAAGTGCACTCCTTTTTTCTCATCAACTTTCCAGGACTTTTCCGTGAAGTTGTCCTGGAGATGTGGATTAATATAATGCTCATTGGCGTGGCACTTAAGCCTCATAGGTTCAATGTCATCGCGATTTCAGCCTTATGACGTCCAGTTCCAGTCTTCATGGATTTGTATGTGCAGTGTCCTCCATAGAAGTGGATAAGAAACAGCATATACAGTGGGAAATCACTACAAGAAAAATGAAGTTTAGCGACGGACATTAAGTTACCGACAGAATTTATCGACGGACAAAGGCATCGGAGAAATAGCCTTAGGTAATAATTTGCTAAGAACTACATATTTTCTGTCGCTAATTTACCGACGGACAATTTGTGTACCATCAGTAAATATACCGACAGTTATTTTGTGTTGTCGGTAAGTTTAGCAACATAATTATTGTTTCGGTTGATAAAGTTACCGACGCACAAATCTTGTCTGTGGGTAAATTTGCTAACGAAATTAATTATTCTATCGGTAAGTTAACGACTAACATTACCGACAGTTATTAGTTTTCCATCGAAAAATCAAATAGATTTTGCCGATGAACTTTATTTTTCTGTCGATAAATTTACTAAAACTTTTTAAAATTTTTCCCTGCATTTATTTTTATTTGATAATCTTATAATTGATGCATAATTTATACAGTTATAAATTATCTGTTGATGATATTTTGATTTGTTTTTACATTTAATTTGTTAAAATATAAAGTTTTTTTGAAAAGTTAAAAGGTATTAAATTAATAATGAAATAATATACGTACATTACATCTACAGAGACAATAAAACTAAAGAGACCACAAGCGTCTACAACTTATAAAGCAAAACAACTTTGGATAAATGATTTGGAGACGACGACGTTGGCAAAACGACAAAGAATGCTACTTAGGGTAAAACAGGATGCCTCTTACTGATGTTGCTCTAGAATGTTCCAAATTAGGTCAATGCTTGAGTAGTCCTCCCTCTCTTCCATAGGCGAATACGAAAAGGTAGTGAGTTCTATCTTATGTGTGTTGCTTCGTCTTCTTCTTTGTTAAAGTGTTCTCTGATTTTGTTCCCTATGAATCCTTCTCGCTATTTGGGTATGTCTGGCCTGTCTCTGAATTTACGCCAATGGCCACTTCATGTCTTTCAGAATCAAAGGAGATTAGCCTTACAAGGTAAGAGTTTTCTTCCTCTCCATGGTTTCGATTAGCACTGCTCTTCTTTCTATTACTGATTACGATTCCAAGCTTTTTAGGTGATGTTTTCGGATTTTGCAATGCGCGCATTAGTCTTCTTTCACCTCTGTTGTAGTTAGGCCTTTTCGTTAGACAGGTACTCTTTTTTCTATCTTTTAAGTACTCCAACTCGATATTTCGTGGTTGATTCTCCATGAAAGTGCTAGGCTAGGGCATAAATCTTCTCACTTAGTAGAATAAAGAATTTTTTATCTGATTCCACCAATAAGTGATTTAAGAATCTCTTCCCTTGTGCATGCCTTCTGTTGGAATCACATGTTATTTCTTTCTCGCCAAATCTCTTTAATGGAGGAGGCGAGAGAGATGACATATATATGCTCAATATATTTTAGAGTGTGGGTCAGCTTCAGTAGTCATTTAATGGCTTCTGTAAATGTTGTACCTGCATTAGAAATAAAATTCAGTGCCTTTATCCCCTCCCAAATGAATCGTGAGAAGGGGCATTTGAAGAATAAATGCTCCCTTGTTTCTGATTCTCTTTCACATAGGATACAATATGAGTTATTGGTTATGTAGTGTAGTTTATCTATACTGCTTAATCTATTGAGCACTGTAAGCCATAAGATGATTAAGTAGCTCGACATTAAGGATCTGTGCCATACTACAGGAAACTAGGATTGATGGGACTCTGCCATTACCACAGGGACAAACATAATGAAGAATAAAATCTCCCAAATCACTGGAATGAGCAGAAAACTAGCCCCCTTGACTTATTTGGGACTTTCCATTACCATAAAAGAATCCAATATTTATAATGTCAGCCATTGTTTGATAAGGTTCAGAAAAGACTGGGAATATGGACTAATAGAGTACTATCTTTCGGAAGAAGGCTAAAACTCATCAAAGCAGTGTTGAACTTCCTTCATGTATATTGGTTCTCAAATATTTCATTAGCTAAAAGAGTTATCCAATCTATTAAGAAGTTATTATGAAAATTCCTATAGAGAAACCTAAATTCAAAAAGCCATTTTGCTAAGGTCCAATGGATAGAAGTTTGCAAAAGGAAAGAAGAAAGGGGATTAGGATTTATTTCAATTGCCTCTTTTAATAAAGCAGCATTGACCAAGAATCTATGGAATATTCTCACAGACAAGAAATCTCTCAGAATCGGATGGGTGCACAACTATATTCTAAAAGGCTCAAGTATTTGGTCTATACCTATTAAGCCTTCATTCTCATAACCCTTGTCTCAGCTATTGAAACTTAGACTTATACTGGAACCTATAGTCTCATGCAAGATTGGGAATGGATAGAGGGTCTATCTGTGGTTTGACAATTGGACTGAGAAAGGATCCCTAATTAGACACCCTCAGGCACTTCAACTATGATTTGATGTTCCTATCAATGCAAAGTTCAATTCTTTAATCCTAAGGGGTCAGTGGAACTTCCCAGCTGAGTTATAACACTTGATACCTAGCTATCTATCGAACCTACAAAGGGAGGATACTTTTCACTGCCTCAATCTGCCTCCTAACAATTGTTAAAATAAAAAGTTGATTGATGATATAAAGTAAAAATTATTTTAATTGATAGTTAAAAAATTATTTTGCACATAATAAGTATTTAATCATAGGAAATAATTACAAATATGCTATTCATTTGGTGATCGTAGATTCTCTGAATGCTACAATGAGGTGCTGGCCCCTCCCTTTCAACTCATCCACCTCATTACAGAGCTGAGTTATGTACTCCATCGACTGTTGCAACTGAGTTACCAATGTCTATACTGTGCTTCGAAGTTCATGGACTTCATTAGATGTGGACCGCCTACTAGATGCTATTGTACTAGATGTGAAGGATTGCGAATAACAAGTGTTCACAAATAAACCTAAGCCAAATATCCTTCCACGACGATCCCTACGACCCACTGCATGAAAATAGGTTTGTCTCATCAACATTTTCAGACTACTGAGATTGTCGTTGAATGCTTTCTTGTATTTAGTCCTATCAGAAAGCAATGCCTATATTAGTAAGTGATAATTATTAAGCATTAATATTAAATCATAAATTTCACATACATTTAGTTCTCTACGTCAGGTGTTGACAAAGGTTACATCGTCTGCTTTTCAGTGTGAGTGTACAAAAAGAGCTGACAGGGTATAGGCTTCATGCCTATAGACTTTTCTTATATCAGAATAAAATGTTATAAGTGAACTACAATTTATAAAGATTTTAGCAGAATTTCCTCTACTTTTATGATATTTACCTCCTGTTGAATAAAGAAAATAACTAAAAAAACACAATCGCATATGACGCCAGACATTTATAATATTATCATTCTCTATAATACACACATTTTTATTCCAAAATTTACACATCAAATTAAATTGAAATATACCAAAGTAAAAAAAACTCAAAATATAAATCTAAAGTGTAAATTCTTATAAGTCTCTCTGCATGCTCGTGGTGGTTCCAGTATGTACGGGAAGGTTCTCTTCCCTCGGTCCTCTACGTCTGTTGGTAGAATTACACACTGAAATGGACATTGCCTTGGGTGATGTCCAATATTACTCCCAACAACTCCATATTTGTTCGGAAATATAAGGCGGTCGTACGCTAGTCTTGTGTATCGCAACAACAAAGTCTCGATAACGTGTACTAACTCGTCTCTCCCATACTTTATAAATGACCGTGTTAAATTCATAATCTCAAAAAGTTCTTTTTGAAACAAAAGGAAAAACATACAATAAGTACTTATAATATACAATATTTATCTAATTAATGTATAAAAATCAATTAAAAATAAAAAATATTTTTTGTACCTTAAACTCTTAATAATAAAATTCCTTTGTCGCTTGAGAGATATTCTTCTATATATAACCCTCAAGATCAATCTTCTCCTTGAAATTGAATGTCATGTTTTTTTAGCACAATCCAGACGGAATCAACCTAATATTAAAGCAACTAAATTTATATCATTTTTTAAATTTAAACCTATAGCTTAATTATAAACATATGATGTTTCATATATTTTTACTTACAAATTGTTGACAATTGTGATGTAAGTTCTTCCATCAGCTCCCTCAGCTCTAAGCTGGAGACCGCCTCCTTTATCCACATCGTTTACCCCTGATATCTATGTCAGTATAGGGGTAGTGGATGGTGGATGGAGGCCGCCTCCTTTATCCGCATCATTTAACCCTGATATCTAATTCGGTTGCAGTTGCAGAATGTGATGCTTCCCCTAGACAATAATTGGCTCCAAATTGTGGTCTAAACCTTTGTTACATCATATTCTGCTTTCTCTTTGGTGGTATATTTCAACTTGAAATTCATATTTTATTGAATATTTAAGAGAATGGTGAACTCTTGATCAATAATAATGGAAAATAGTTTCAAAGTAACTTTTTTGTGTTTTGTTGGCCAAATAACTTCTCTTTTATACCTCTTCCACTTGCTAAAACCAAAACCCTAACTTTTAATAAGCTATATATATTTTTTGTTTTCCAATTTACGATTGAAATACCACTTTCTCATAAGCTCCACTCCACTTCACTGCACTAAACCATCGAAAAGAACTGAAATCATATTTGCAATGTAGCAATGATTCATTTTTTCACTATACAGACTTATATCAAATTTATAACATTCCCATCATTTAAAGGAATAGATTTCTATCAGTTTAAATTACGTAAAACATTCTTATACAATAAACATCAACATAACAGGCATTTCATCAAACACCTTACATGCATCAGAAATTCATCCTAACATCACAACCAAAATCACGTCTTGTCCCTTCTATCATTAACATTTATATTTTAAAATTATTTTCCAATCACAAAATACACAAATAAATGAATGTAATCAAATACCCAAACTTTCATCCACCATACGGGAAAAAGATGACAATGGTTGCAAAAATACCTCCACCGAAGGACACGATGATAGTGATCGGAGAAGACAAACGTCGACGAGTATAAGAGGAGTCCACGACAGAGAAAACGGAGAGAAGAAAATCACATGAGAGGAGAGACGAAGTAGACGAAGAAGAAGATGAAGGAGGGAGGAGGAGCTTTCGGGTGAGCTAAATGTAAACCAAAACAACATCGTTTGGTAAGCAGACAACGCCATTTATTTTGAAAATTTACTGATGGAAAATTTTCCATCGGTAAACTCAAAACTCTTTTATTCTGCCAACAATTTCCGCCTTCTTTACCGACGGGCATTTTATATCGTCGCTAAAGTCCGTCGAAAATTTTATCAAGATAAATTTTCTTTATATTTGTCGATAGATATTATTATCGCCACTAAATGAAATTTTTTCCATCAATATTACCGACGGAAATTGATTTTCCGTAAGTAATTTGCAACAATTTTGTTTCCATCGGTAATTTTTCATTGCTAATTCCTACTTTTTTTGTAGTGAATCAATCATTTACAAATCTAGCAGCTTCTTTTTTCTATGTCTTAAAGCTTGGGGAAGTGCATGTACTTAATTGAAAAGAAGGGCAAGTTTTGTATTCAAATGGAAGTGTACATACCTAGATAAAGCTCTCTTGTTTTACATGTGAACCAAATGAGGAGGGGAAGAAAATCTGATTCCTTGAACTACTCCTCCCACTGCCAAACGCATTACATTTCAGCTTCCATGTCTGCTGGTAAACGAGGCGCCGCAGGAAATTGCAGAACTGTTATTGCCTTTCTGAACCGCCAATAGTTTATAACACCAAGGTGGGAAAAAAGCTTAACGCAACCCCAACGCCATACATGGCAACATGTATTATGATCCTCATCTGTGTTGCTTGTTCCGACACGCTAGTGACGTATCATTTTCATCAACAGCTTTGGTGGGTCACGACAAAAGTTTGATGTATATGAATTCGTGAATCCTCAATGATTTATGGTACAGATGAGCAAAGTTCAGAAGGTGAAATTATCATCATTTGGGTAAATTGTTAACATTCCTATAGGGTACTGCTTTTAGTGGCATGAATCCAATTTTTACTTAAAGGTCGAAAGCACAGGAGATATGATCTTAACCCCTTGAAAGGTCAAAGTTTCATTATCAAATGCATTGATGCATGTCAACGCAACAAGTAGATAAAATATTATTCCCCTGCATTTTATTTATCGGTCCGCCAACGGTTCCGATCATACGGCAGTATTCCATGGTATGATTGTTTGACGAGTTCAAACTTTTCATGAATCTGCTTGCCGGTACAGATAGGATGATGGGTCAGATTCAAACCTCCGATTAAGGATGGTTTTCAGGCTCCAACGCTATGGGATGTCTAAGATGACGTATTTTTGTTAACTATAGCCTAGATTATAGTTAACCGCTATACATTATTTACACAACTTTATTCAAAGATTGAAGAACACCCTTCAATCATATTCCTCAACTAACCATTTTCAATACTTTTTGTTACATTAAATTAATCATTGCGACATGGTTATACAAAAGTACTAATCACATCAAGAAAGGAAAAGATTCATAAACAAGATCTTATAGTAGAAATGTCAGGCACAAAGTTGAACAAGTCAACATCCATTGGGATTGCCACAACTACTCTCTTAAATCAGACATAACAATAAATAAGCTGCTCACTTGAGGCACGTGCCAATTCAACCACAATGCCAATGAATCGTTATCACTAGTCATACAACGAAACAACGCAAGCATTTAATTTGGCATTGGCTCAGTTTAGGACAACCTTAAGCTACGCCTATGCTCATCATGACATTACCACCTCACAGTTCTTTTTTTTTTTTTTTGTCATCAACCCAACAAAACCCTCCTTATTTTCTGCTAAACCAAACATGTAAATTGAGTCACAAGTTCTTAATTTTGACTTCTTCCCAGTTTGGAAACTGAGGAAACCATTGTGAAATTTAATTGCTTGATATGGTTATTTCCATTGTTTTCTTGCATCGGTGTCTCAACGAACCCACCCATCAAACAGTCTTGCCTCTTAACTTTTCCCCTTCCTTTTCTCTCTTCCAACTCTCTTAAGCTCTTTCTATTTGTCTCTATCTCTCTCTCCCTCCCTCTCTCTCTCTGTTGTGGCATTTCACTTCGCTTCCGTTGTTCAGGTACGCTTTCCTCATCTTCTCTCGCTGTTTTAAAAAAAAGGTCATGTTCTTTTTTGGTGTATATCATGTCTTTTCCATTTCAACTTCGATTTCGTTTTCTTCAGTTAAAGTAAACAGCTTTGCAGATTGTTATTTGTTTTGAATATTGCTTATAGTGCTCTTCTTTTTTTTTTTGTCCCCCCAAAACTTTCTATTTCTCATATGGTGGAAAAATGGAAGATCTGTGCATCAGCTTCGACTAAAGATTGAAACTTTGCTCGTCTTTTTCATTATTTTCGGATTTTGCAGGTTATGATTGTATTTGAATGATCAGTCCTGAATTGGGATTTTACATATATGCGTGTTGTGAATGTCAAGCATCGAAAATATAGGTTAGAGGGTAGGTGCTAATTCCCTTTGGCGAGATTTCTGAAACTGTCGCCGTCGATTTTTCTTGTGGTGGTGGTTGTTGTTGTTGCTAGTCTCCTTTTTCTTTTTCAGCAAAGAGGTGAGCAACTTGGAGTTTCACGCGAGAATATGGGATACCTTAATTCAGTACTCTCGTCTTCAAGCCAGGTTTATGCTGATGACGGTCCTGTTAGCGGCGGAGGACTCAGGTTTTGATCCTTATTGATCTCTTTGGTTGGATCTATAAAAGTCTTATTCTACCCATTATTTCTTTTTGGGTACATAGCCAATTAGCGATTAATTTATCACGTAAGCTGCTTAACCTCTAAATGTGTTTCTGCTTAATACCTGGCAAATCTGGATTGTTTACCATTTCTGAATCACGTCCTTATGTAAGCTTTGCTTATCCTGTGACAGAATCTGTGATTTCATAAATATAATGATGTTATCTAATTGCCTTAGTCGAAGATTAAGTACTTGTTCATTTGTCTATCGTATCACCTTCTTTATATAGGTTCTTCATCAGGAAGTCAACAATCTCATCACTTATCTTCCATGTTAAGAATTAACTTCAATTTCATTTCTTCAGTGGATCCGATTGTTAGAAGTCAAGTTTTATTGAGCAGAGTGTAATATCAATAAATTAATTTGCAGAGATGATAAAAACATTAAACCAGTGGATCATTTTATAGGTCGCTGGTTACCTTTGGAAGACGATGATTTAAAAGCAATTCTGGGATTTGAAATTCAGTACTCCATGCAAATTTTCTAGCTCATATTACCATCTAGATGCTTTGCATACTGTTTTCTCAACATTTCTCAAATGAAATTGAAAGGAATTACTCCAGATTGTATTTTTTTCGTGTTGATTATGCAACCTGGACTTGCGAGGAAATTCGTTGACTATTGTTGATCTCTTTTGTTCACATCCAACTTTGTTGAATTTGTTGTGGAGCATGTGAATGACTTCTCTTGCTAATCACAGGGACTTGACTTTATGAATCGAACAAACCTTTGGTTCAACCTGAGAGACATTTGTCTTGATTGACGTTGCTCCTCCTTTTGTCATATCTGGATTCATTAAACTTGTCTTATTGCATACAAGCCAATGTTGCTCGTGGAGACTCGTCGTTGTTCTTTTGTTCTCTACTTGTTACCCAATCTAACAAGCCTTTCTTGTCACTTGGTATATATTGCCTTATGTAGACTGAGGATTTAGTGTTCCCAATTGCCATATTAATATTGGTCATATTGTCAACTAGCATAAGCAGATGAAAATGCTTGCATGTAGTAACTTTTTGAAGTCCTCTATTTTATGCTTTTTTTGAAGCCGCCAGCACTTTTATAACATTATAATTTTCTATTTAGAATTCCCATTATTCATTAGTAATTGAACAACTTTGAATACCTAATTGGAGTTAGGTTCTTTTATTGTATGAACTAGTTTCTGCCCTATAATACCCTAGGATTTGAAGGATTTATCTGATATAAACTTCCAAAATGTTTTTCTGTATCAGTCAGAATGGAAAGTTCAGCTATGGATATGCAAGCTCCCCAGGGAAAAGATCTTCCATGGAAGATTTTTATGAAACAAGAATTGATGGTGTTGATGGAGAAATAGTTGGCCTGTTTGGTGTTTTTGATGGTATCTCTCTTTCTCTTCAGTAGCACTTCCTCTTTTCCAACAACACACGCTTTTCTTGTGGAAGGTGCCTTCGAGTTTTTGGAAACTACATTGGATAGTTAGATTTTAGTATTAGGATGATTTCTAATTATATTGTCTCTCCTCTAAAATAGCCTTACTCTTGTTTGCATTTATCTGTTGGGTGGTGTCAATATGCTTCAATATTTTACTGATTTTAGCATCAAGTTCAAATTTAGCCTTCAAATTATCGGGTTCTTTTCTACTTGCGCATCTTGTTCTAGTAGTCTTTCATCTAAATACTGTAAATTCCTTTGTAATTATTGAATGACATCAGACTATTATAGCATTGCCACTTCTTCTCCCATTAGCCTCCTGTTGTTTAAAAACATTGTCATGTAGCTGAGGCAATTCATGCTAACGTCTCGAAATCTTCTCTCAAGTGCTAATACTGGAATCTTGAGTTTAGGATGGGAGGTTGTGGATTTTGTGCTGTGATTGGGCATATTAATCTGTTCCCATTCCTTAATAGGGTCACTAATTGCGTATGTACCTGTGATTCAAGGCCCTGTTTTGGCATCTAGTCTTTTGCAATTAAAAGTTATGCCTTATCAATATAGTCAATACTAAATAAGATCAATTAGGTACAATTGCTTTAAATGTGAATATAACTATGTTTTCCAGGCCATGGAGGAGCACGAGCTGCTGAATATGTGAAGCAAAACCTTTTCAGTAATCTGATCAGCCATCCAAAGTTTATTTCTGATACCAAATCAGCTATAGGTTCTTCCTTTATAACTGCTTAAATAGTTTTTGTTCCAATAATTTCTTTGGCCCTTCACAAACAAAACTTACTTTATATTATCTTTAATTTCTTCCTCCTCTGTAGCTGATGCGTATAGTCACACAGACTCGGAATTACTCAAGTCAGAGAATAATCAGAACAGAGATGCTGGATCAACTGCTTCCACAGCTATTCTTGTTGGTGATCGTTTGCTTGTTGCAAATGTTGGAGATTCCAGAGCTGTCATATGTCGTGGTGGCAATGGTAACTCTCATTTGAGAATTGAAATGCAAGTTTGCGTTTTCATTTGTTGAAGCTTGATGCCACTTTACGGGGAGGAGATCTTTCATTCTTTTCTTTTTTTTTTTCCAATGGCATGATGAAGACACAAGGAATCATACTATTTTCTCTTCCTTGTTTATTACATGTTTCTTTTGATTATTAGCATTATACTTGTTTTGTCCTAAAATGTTTGTCTGTTTAATGGAATATTAACTTATTATCCATTATATGAGCAATCAAGTGTATTGTTGTGAGCATGATCATCATTAGAGAGCCATTCTTACTTTAATGAAGGTATTTAGTATGTTCCTCGAACATAAAAAGAGTGCTGAAAGGGATAGTAGTCTAGAGTACAATATACATTACATTAAACTCTTAGTTGAGTTGCTTATTTGGCTAGTATATGGTGATTTGTAAAAGCGCATCTAAAGCATTATATGTTATTGCACTTAGTGATTTAACTGAAAGATATTCTAACGAACACGTTCAGTAATAACATAATTCATGGCAACTTTTCTCTTCGTTTTCTTCAGCTATTGCTGTTTCTCGAGATCACAAACCAGACCAAACTGATGAGCGGCAGAGGATTGAGGATGCAGGAGGATTTGTGATGTGGGCAGGTGAGGACTTCCATTAGTCAACCATTCTCTTGCTATAATTTTGAACTTTTGGGGTAAATTTCTTTTTTCTAGAAGACTAAAATCCCTATATCAGGCACTTGGAGAGTTGGTGGCGTTCTTGCTGTATCTCGTGCATTTGGTGATAGGCTCTTGAAGCAGTACGTTGTTGCTGATCCAGAAATTCAGGTCTGTTTCTCTTACTCAGCTCTAGATCTGTTTATGCTAATTGTCAATCTAGTGATTGATAAGTATGAAAGGATGTACAAATAATGAAAGGATGTACAAATATTAAAGTCGTTGCATGCTAAATACAAATTGATGATATGAAATTGTTCAAGTATGTATCAATTTTTAAGTAAGAAGGATTCATTTAAGACATCTGTTACATTATTGCTCCTATAAATTAAAAGTGAAGGATTGTGCCTCAAATGATTGTGAACTCTATCTGAGAGATGGCTAGGTCCTTGGTTCCTTTTCTTTTCTCATTTTTGGGTTTAGAACATGCTTTAGCTCTGAAATTGCCGCGGAAACTGCAGGAGGAAAAGATTGACAGCTCACTTGAGTTTCTAATTCTTGCAAGCGATGGATTATGGGATGTTGTCACAAATGAGGTTTGACTGAAATTCCTCTTATCTATGTCATTCCCTTCCATCTCATAGATTACCTAAATGGATTTGACCTGAGCCCAATGTTATCGAGTTGAAATCTTGTTTTGCTTTTAGATACCCACCCTGATTTTGAGTGGACCATCAGGCTATGCGTCACTGTTTTTTCTCATTCAGTTAAAGGAATAAGTTTGTTGACATCTATGTAATATTTTTGGCAGGAAGCTGTTCAAATGACCAAACCAATCGAAGATCCAGAGCAGGCAGCCAAGAGATTATTAGAGGAAGCATACCAGCGGGGCAGCGCTGATAACATTACCTGTGTTGTTGTCCGCTTCTTGGCGAATCAAGGTGGAGGTGGAACATCCCGTGGTAGCTCTGCATAAGCAAATTTCAAATTTAGAGTTCTGTTTCTCTACTTGAAGGTAAAGAAAAAGGACATATTGTTCTGCAATTTAGTAGTACATAGCTAGTCAAAGGAAGCATAGTGGTTGTGGTGGCATCGAAGATGCATGAACTGAAATGGCTGTTGGATTGTTGACAGCCTGTAGACTAGAACAATATCAGTTTCTTGAAGATGTGCAACTGTGGATTATATGTAAAGAGTTGGAAGACTATGGCTATATTACATGTGTGTTGTAAATGTTGTTTATTCTTGCTTCTGTTTTATGCGTTGCTTTCATTCTGATGTGAATGGTCTGATACTTGACCCCCTTGCTTGGAATCCTTTATGGAGTAAATTTCTCCCTGTTGTCTGGTTCTAACAGCTTTCTTGCGGCTTTTTCACACCCAATGAACTCAAATCTTGCATTTATTGGTTCCTGCAGCCAAGTAAAGCAAGTAAAGAGTTTACTGGATTTCTAGCATTTGCATGCTTTTAACCGTACGTCGACAACTGATTATATATGTATGTATGTATGATCTTGCATTGTGACAAAGAAAGAAATGGAGGACTCGGAAAACTGATTATATGGTCGGCAAGGCAATGGTAAGCATCGCCAATACGTTCGGCGAGCGAACAAAACATTGTTTATCGTTATTGCCCTCTGATACAAAGGTCACCTTGGGATTCGAACTTTCACCGAATTTTATCGCCAATACCTTTTGTACGGCAGTCTCACTTAGCTCTCTTAAGCAAGACTCAGCCTTCAACGACTCTCAAAGTATTTCACTCGCTCACTCGAAGAAAGAATGCTTAAGAAAGCAATAAGAAAGGATAGGCAACACAGAAACAACAGAGATACGGCTAAAGCCAACCTTTATATTACTTTCCCTCAAAAGAATACAAGGAA
>JANZXR010000003.1:30427244-30437565 GCA_027575705.1 Erythroxylum echinodendron
TAGTGTTTTCGCATGCCTCTCTCATGCGTGTAATCCAGCTAACCTCCCCCCTAAGGCTCCTCATTGGAGGTCGCTGAAAACTGCTCCGAAGTTTAGGGGTCTAACACCCTCCTCCTTTGTATACTTTATAGTAACTATATGTGTTTATGTATGCAAGTAAGTGTGAGGAAAAAAAAGGGAAAAGAATGAGGAAGAAAAGGAAAAGAATGCACGCAGGGAAGAAGCTGAGGACAAGAAGGAAGTAATGATGTATGTTGACTGTTGAGATTTGTGAGTGAGTGATCCAAATGAGATGAAGCATGTGAGAAGCTGATGAGTGAAGCCCCAACCCCTTCATTTTTATAGTAGGTGCTTTGCTACAAATTTGATCCCCACATAAAAGAGATGACTTTTTGTGTTTTGCCTTGGTCCCCGGGTAAAAAGCTTTGCTTGCTGCCCAAGGTGTCTGTAGTATTAGGAATTTGTTTATTGCAATAGATATATATAAAATTGCTTTTTGGCTTGCTGCCCAAGGAGGCTTGCAATAAACAAATTCCCAATACTACAGTGTTTGGTAGTTGGGGACTTGATCTTCTGTGCTATTTTTCTTGCTCCAATCTGATGTTATTTTATCCCAACCATCTATTTATACGAGACCTCACATAAATAGATGGTTGGGATAAAATAACATAAGATTGGAGCAGGAAAAATGATACAGAGGATTTCATTTGTGGTAGTTGATGTGAGTTAGAGATAGGCCCAGACGTTTAGGGGCTGTTTTGGTTCTGTTCAGGTTGTTTGTTGTTTTTGATTTCATGTTTATAGGTTTTTGTTTTTTTTTTCCAAAAAACAAAAACTGTTTTATTAAAATTTGTAACATAAAAACTGAAAATAAAAACTTGTGTAGTTGAAATTTGTAATAAAAATTAAAAATAAAAATTTGTTTGATTTTATTATTTTATTATTTTTTATTATACTCTTATGTGTAATAATTATAATATAATATGTTATATTTTTAAATTAATTAATTATTATTATAGTTAAAATTAAAATATGCAATCACCGTCACGATGAAATGGAGCGTTTGAAGATCAGGAGCACGAAGGCTCTTAATTTAGATGCTCCAGAAACTACAGCCTTTCCTGATCCGTGTCATAGCAAAAGAGGTAAGAGAAAACAGGAGAAAAATGAGATCCATAAGAATCAGAAATGGTGGGGGTGGTGCAGGAAGAGGAGGAGGAAGAATTAGTAAATGCTAAAGGTATTGACAAACAAAGGAGAAGACTATTTCAAGGAGGGGTTAAAAGTTAAGAAAGCAGTGAAAGCAACAAAAGTGAACATGAACCCATGTTCAAAAGCCAGTGATCTCCTTGTTTTAAGAAGAGAAGGAAGGGTCTTGAGGTTTGGAAGGAAGGCTCTTCCATTAGTGGAGAAGTGCTTGGTGGCTGCATCAACCATGGAAGGTCCAAAGCTTATGTCTATTTATCTTTTAACACTTTCACTTGCAGAGTGTTGAAAACGGAAATTATAACATATATAAAGAGGAATAAAATCTACAGTGCGCTTGTATTGTGTGGTGTTAGATGGCCAAAAGTGAAATGTTGCCGACAACATGCTCTAGAGTAAGAAAGAAAGTTATAGAGAGTTTCTTCTTTCTTTCCTTGTAACGATTATCGTCAAAAGAGAGAGATGTCTAGTTTATGAAATATGACAGAAAGAACTTGATCCGTGTCATAGCAGAAGAAGGCTTTTTATGCAAGGTGAAATTATTTGGTTTCAAAGGAATGCCCTTTATTCTCAAAAGACAAAGAAGAAATTGGCGCTGAGAAATTGTTGTGAAATATCACGTAAATGTAATTTTTCTGTTTTCGTGAAACGGTTCTTTTTTTTATTTTTGAAAATAGCAGAATGAATCAATAACGAACCAAACCTATTTTAAAAGGAAGTTTTATTTTCTATAAAATCCACCAAAAAAACAAAAAAAAATCAAAACAAACATCCCCTACTTTTTATGAATACTTATATTAATAGGTAATATTAAGATTGACTGCAGCCCACGAAAGCTATTTCAGGCCTTATCTCCTAAATCCAGCCAAGTGAGACTGTCTGTAACCATTAGCATGTATCCAAATCGTTAATAATAAATATCGGTATGATGTTTTACATCATCATTTTGCCTGATAACTGAGAAGCAAGTCATTTTATTTAATAATTTATACTAATTTTGTTAGGAGACTCATAAGATAAGAAGAGTTTTTTAAAAAAATTTTAAATTTGTTAATACAAAATTCTTGTATTATAAATTGTGATCTCTTCTACAATGATTTAAAATTATATTTTTATAAGTATTAAATACATTTTCATATAAATTTAATGGCAAATTAATTAAATTAGTTGGTAAATTAATAACTTAGGTTCAATTTAAATTATTATTTAATCGTTTAAATTTTAAGAACTAAATAAATTCTAACACTTGAAAAATCTAAAAATTTTAAGGATTTTGAAATTTATTTTTATTTTTTAAATTTTTAAACCACTTGATTTAATTAGTTTTACATTATATTTTAAATAATTATAGACGAACTGTTGGAGGATAATGTTGACTAAGAATTAAAGGATTTTACACAAAATATGAAGAAAAATTAACAACGGTGTAGCATAACGTAATTTCCCTTTGCAAATTGACATTAGAAACAATTTATATGAAGCAACCTTGAGTATTTGATATGGGAAATGTACCATATGATTTGCCATTTTCGCATGTTCGATTCAAGACGACAAAGGGAGAGGGTGTGGCTGTGGCCCTTTTGTTGCCCAAAGTGGCGCAATGGTCTCAAAACTTCGAGATATGAACAGTTGGTTTCCTGAATGGAGCAACGTCTTTCTCAAACTATAGGCTCCAAAGTCAATTTTTTTGCCGTAATAATATAATTCAACAGCTTGGTTGGAAAAGTCAAGGTAAGATGGTATTTTAGATTACGTATGACTCCATAGCAAAAGCTAGTGCAACATTGCAGTTTGAAGCGAAACAGGAAATGTCCGTTGAACGTGGTTAGAAGGCAACCAACATTAGGAGCTGTGATTGTGATTTGCTTGTGATCCAAGAGAAGCTGTCCCATTTGATTCAAGGTTGTTAGATCTGTCCTCCTTCTACCCATTGGCCGTTGGGATCTTCTTCAGGACCAACACAACCCGAACTTTGATATCTTTCAATCTTTTACTCAGTAACATTTAGCAGACGTAACTTGTCTTAATTCTATTGCTCTTTTTGACCTAGGGTTGGGCAAGGTCTTGTAATATCAACTTTTGGGTACCTTAGTTATACTAGTGATCTTGCCATACTTCCAATCCAAAACCTCCAAAAGTGGGAAAGATCATTTTGCTGCATGACGATCACCAATTTCATGTTGAGCATTAAGAACAGTTCGCCAACTTTCTTGCCACCTAAATATTGCTCTCCACATAGATCTATAATTATAATTATATCGATATTTATCATAACCAAAGTACTTGTAGAAGCAACAGTAAGCCTTGAAACTCATCTATATGGGTTTTATTATCATAAAATTGGGGCTGTAAATAGAGACCTCTTGAAATGCCAATAAAAAATTAAATACAGTTTATTATTAGGGTCAGGGAGACTTAGAAATTTTATGATCTTTAAAATTATTTTTTAATAAACAAAATACACATAATATGAACATCAAATATAAATTAATTAAATAAAATTAATAATATTTACATGACAAATCTACATTACTCTTTAAACTAATATAAACTAATTAAAATCAACTAAAACTAATAATTTATTATAATTATTTAAATTAAATTCAAAATTTAATTATTATATTAATAATATTTATTTAGCATACATATATTTTATCATTGTTTTTTAATCAAAATTTAATATACAACTTTTCTATATAAAAATATTAAAAATGAGTTTTATGTCTTTACCCTTATATTCATCTTCATTAGTTTTCTCCGAAGCTTAAGCTATGAGACAGGGCTGCTCAATACAGAAGCCGAGAAGACAGGGAAAACTCAATAGTTACATAAAACTTGTAACATATCTTACTTGCGTCACATCACATTACATTACATACAATTCCAAGGGAAGAAAGATAAGATTAAGCTTATGAGCTAAAACGAAGGAACCACACCAAATCCGTACATACTACCGTCTACCTCAACTTCAACTTCCGAACGCTTCGCGAATCTTCCTTTGATTCTAGGCCTTGTCTCCGCATAAGCTTTTCTCGATGCATATCGGATCGTTTTCTCGAACTTTCTGTTCTTTCTCTTCTCCCTGTACCTCATCACTCTGGCCTCTCTCTCAACCCCCGAGAGCTGTACGGCAACCGCAACCGCCGTTTGATTTGTTGAATCGACACCGTTGCTCATGCACGGATTTGATATATCCGTCGTGTTACTGTTGCTGCCATCTGGCACCACTCCAACCTCCATAGACGACGAGGACACCTGAGCAAAATCACATCTCAGTATATAATTAACATTTCATTCTACTTTTGAATTTCCAGGTAAGAAGAATAAAGATTTACGCTTTGGCTCAGGCACTGAGCGTTGTAACTGTACTGAAACGGTTTCGATCCGGAAAAGTTGTACTTGTTCGTCTGAGCGTTAACGATTTTGGGGTGCACCGGTACGACACCGTCTGTGCCCGAGCTGTTCTGTTCCTGTACCTCCAGTTTCGGGTCTACGGGTCCGTAATCCATGTCCAGATACGGATCCATGTCAGAGAACACGTAATGACCCGTATTCAGATCCTGACTTTCCATAACCTTGGGGTTAGGAGGATTGGGAAGTAGCCACGAGGCGGCTTCGGCTTCCTCCCTGCTGACGTCCGGGTCGGCGTCAGCGTTGGCGTCCGCGAAGTACCGGTCGTCGACGAAGTTGACTGCGGTGGACTTGACGGCAGGGACGGAGCTGACAGGATCGAAGAAAGGAGTGACGGGAACTCGCTCGTGACGGCGCGCTAGGGGGTTAGCAGAGTGGATGTCGCGGTCGCAGGTGACGCAGAGCGCCGCGGCGTCGGCCTTGCAAGTGACGTGAGCGGGGGCTTGCTCGCAGACCTCGCAGACCCACACGCGAGCGTGGCGGGAAGCCAGGTGGTTAACCGCGTGGACCTTTGTGTCGCAACTGATGCAGAGGAAGGCGGTATCGGCTCGGCAGAACAGGGTTGCCGTCGCCGATTTGCACGAGTCACAGAGCTTGGACGCCATTTCACAAGAAGTGAAGTTGAAGCTCCGTTTCTCTCTGAAGACTCTTGAGAGAGAGCCAAAATAGCAAGACCATGTACCTTGTTTACTGTGCGTTTGAGTGCATGGACATCCAGTGGGGCCGGGGAGATCTAAGGTAAGCCAATAACATGAAGACACGTGGATAGATCTTAGCCATATTTCGTTTGCAGGTTTAGAAGAGTTGTCCATTCTAGCGTGGACCCACCAAACAGAAGATTGGACTCAAGGAAAGGTGATTATTAATTATTTTGAAAGAAAAGGAATAAATTCTACCTATGCTATTTTCAATTATTATGTTATGTCTCCACAGTCCACTCTCCATCGCTATCGCTCAACTTTATATCTATTTATTTATTCACTTGAATTAAAATATATTAGAGCAATCAAAATTCAAAACCGGGAAAAGACAACAATTGGCCTTTCACAGGACGCTCATATCCAACGGCTAAGATACAGTCAGAGAGGCTTATCTTACACGTGGATCCCCACCACTCATTACGTGCTACCATCTCCTAGTAAATAATAAAAAATTACATTTCTTTTTCTTTAGTTTCATTTCATATTTTTAATGAAAATAAAAATTATTTTTAATTAAAAATTTTTTTTAATTTCTTATAAAATATTTGTTAATACAATTATTTTATTTTATTAAAATAAATAATTTAAAACTTATCTCTTTATTTAAAATTAAAATTATTTAAAACATATCTTAATTATTAAATCAAACTTAATTTAAAATTGATATATTTTGACAATATTCTAAACTTAAATATATTTATTAATAATTATTTAATTTAATTTAATTACAAAATTAAATAAAATTAAAATATTTATAATTTTTATTAATAACCAATTTTAATCAGTAGAAATATAATGTTAAGTTAAAGCATTCATAATTCTTATTAAAATTAATATATTAAATAATTAAATAATATATATTTACTTAATGATAGATTAAATTCTAAAAATAAAAATAGAAAATCGTTCTTTGTAGTTTTTATAATTTTTAAAATTGAAAGAAACTATAAACTTAAAAGAAATTAAATTTAAAAAATTAAAAATTAAAAAAAGGAAACAAGAAAAAATTAACCACTCATTTTTCCATGTAAGATAGTGGTTTTGTCGGTTACTAATTTTTTATTTTAATTTAGTGAGTATCTAAATATTTTTTTAAAAATTTTAATAGATTAATATCCTTTTAAGTTAAAATTAGTGACAATGTTGACTAATCAATAACGCTCTCATTCTTGTTATCAATTAACGTAACACATATTAATTGAATAAATCTCTAAACTAAATAAATCGCATATAATTTAAAATATAAAATAAATTTGCATTTTTAATTATTTTAGCTATAAAAATATGGTTAATAAATCTTATTTTAGGATTATTTAAATAAATAGAGAATTTGTAAGACCTTATTTATTAATTAGTAAAAAAATATAATGGGTATATTATTAACATTTATTGAAAATATTATCTAAGAAATAAAATTAGAAAATTATACTTTATCAAAATTAAATTAAATTATTTATCTACTAATAAACTGATTTATCTAATTATCATTTATATTTATTATTATTGTTAACTAAAGTATAACAATATTTATGACAAACAAGTTCTTATAACATTAAACAACAAAAATTATGATTTAAAAATTAAAAACACAATTAAAAAAAGATAAAATAAATAACCTCTTAAATTTATTAGACTCAAATAATTTTAATTTGGGTACTTATTTAAATAAAATAATAAATTTAAGGATTTAAGTTATATATATTGGAATTTCACAATAAATTAATAATTTTTCAGTCAATAAATATGTGGACTACGATTGCGAATATGATGTAATTAACTGGGGAATTAAATAATGAAAATTAAAAATATTAGATATTTATTTAATAAATCTTAATAAATAAAATAATAAATAATAAGGCTGCTATTACATTAGACACCCGCCTCTGTTTTACCTCTGCTATCTTTAGAATAAAATCTTCTGTATTCATTAGTTTTTACTAAATTTATTTTACACAATTTTATCTGTATATTTTTTAAATTTCACATATTTATATCGATGAAATCGCGTAAAATAAAATTGCTAACAGGTAAAAAGGATTTCGTATGGCCATCTTCGTATATCGTGGTCCTCGCGCTTGCAGGCATGCCTTACACATGGAGTTTTGTGTTTTGTAGCCTAGTCTGCACATCACAATTGACCAAGGCACAAGCTAGTCTCTCTCTCTTTCAGGTTATGAATGCTGTATTGATGCATCCTTTAGGGAATCGCTTTTGATTTGAACGTGATGAGATGATTACAAGTGTCCTTCAATGGCTTTCTGTTAGATTCAGCTCATTATAAAACTTCTAACATCGAAACTACCCTCCTCCTTGCCTAATACAGACATTATCTAAGAATTCAGGCAACATCAGGGAATTTCTTGGAATCATATTTGTATTTACAATACAGCATCGTTACATACAGACACATCATAGAAAACTAGGCTTTACCAGTCCAAGCCTTTTCAAAGAGGCCTTCATATAAGACATAATAACATTTGATTTGATATTATGATTCTTAAAGTCAACATCTAGTATTAATTGAAGTTTGAACATTTTAAAAATATAGTAATAATTAATTGCTGTGATCACTTAAAAAAGAAAAAAAGTTATTAATTACTGTGATCACTTTTTTTTTTGAAAGAGAAATGTGAAGCTTTATTGAATAAGAAGAAGTTGGTTTACAAAGTAAGGAGGATTGGAATACCATTTCCCATCTATCAAAGACGACACAGAACGTCTAGCTAGACTATGTGCTATGACATTTCCTACTCTACCAACATGCATTAGCTTCAAAACACCATAAATCTCATTAATTAGAGACTTACAATCTAGCAACAATAAACCAAAGCTTGAATCATCATCATCTGAAGATTGTTTAAGCATGTTCACCACATGTAGGTAGTCCGACTCCAACACAACTTGAGACCAAGCACATCTCTTTAACCAGCTAAGAGCATCCCTCACACCCATCAGCTCCGCATCCCTGGGCTGCAACCACTGCTCCAAAAAGAAAGACTTGTACGCTACAAAATCTCCATTCTAATCTCTCACAATGCAACCAGTACCTGTGCCATTGCTATGACTTGAAGCATCCACATTTAATTTAACCCATCCAACATCAGGAGCTGTCCAACATGAAGGGACCAGCTGTGAGTTTTGGGGCTGAACTTGCATAGCCCTACGCCACTCTTTGAACGTTTTAAGAGCAAAGTGCCATGTGCGCATAGCTGCAAAACTTTGTTTCTTCCATAGAGCATTGTTTCGGCTTTCCCAAACACTCCAGCAGATAACTATAGCTATACTTGAATCCATATGATTGAAAACCGCAAAGACCCGTTGAATCCATTCTTACCTTAACTGCTGGGCAATCGACTAAAAGATGAAAAATTGTTTCTGAACTCCCGCAGCATAAAGGACATACATCTTCTACAAACATATGGTGAGAGTTGAGCACTGCTCTCATAGGTAGAATACCATTACAAGCTCTCCAAAAGAAGCTTTTAATCTTAGGAATTATAGGAGCGTTCCATATTTTCCTCCAAATAGAATGATTACCATTGTTATTGCCGAGGGATGACAACCAAGTCTGGACTTTGTAAGCACTCTTCACTGTGTACTGACCATTCGAAGTGTGTCGCCATTGGAAAATGTCAACTGGACAATTAATAGATAGAGGAATGGACATAATTAAGTGAGGGTCACGCTCATTAAAAATGCTGTTGATCAAAGGACCATTCCATCTCAAACCATCAATTAAATCAGACACATAATGCACTCCAAATCTAACAGAGAAGATCGTGTCAATGAAAGGATTGTTCAAATCTGGTAGCCATGGCTCTAACCAAATAGGAATTGCTCTACCATTGCCCAATCTCCAAAATAGTCCACTCTTGATCAATTGCTGCGATTCACGAATGCTACACCATATGTAGCTGGGATTAGTTCTAATGGTGGCGTCTAAGAAGGTTTAGTGAGGATAATATCGGGCTTCCAGTAACCGAGCAACTAAAGAAGTAGGATTTTTATACAATTGCCACCCAATTTTTCCTAGCATTGCAATATTAAAGGGCCTGATTTGCTTGAAACTAAGACCGCCCACATCCTTTGGATTTGATAAACATTCCCACGACATCCAGTGCCTTACTCTTGCATGGTCTTTACCCTTCCCCCACCAAAACCCTGCCATAATCTTCCGGAGATCATCACAAACCGTTTTAGGAATAAAAAATAAACTCATTATGTAGTTCGGAAGGGACCGTAAAACTGTTTTCAACAACACCTCCTTGCCCGCCTTCGACAAAGCTCTCTGATTCCATGAACTCAGCTTTTTCTAAACCCTGTCCTTAAGAAAGTTGAAGACTTCAACCTTACTCCGCCCTACATTCATGGGAAAACCAAGATATGGACCAATACCCCCTCCCTCAGAAACATCCAGCAAACCACTAATAGAATTACGGACATGAGAATGCACATTGGAGATAAAGCACAGAATAGACTTGTTGAAATTTATTACTTGACCCGAGGCACTCCCATAAACATCTAAAACCTCCTTCACAGTCTGCGCCTCAGCCTGATTAGCCTTGAAGAAAAGAACGCTATCATTCGCAAATAAGAGATGTGTAATCTATGGAGCCTCACGACAGATGCGACATCCATGTAAACTGCTAATTTCTACCCGGTCCTGGAGTAGTCTTGTTAGTCCTTCAGCACATAAAATAAACAAATATAGGGATAATAGATCCCCTTGACAGACCCCCTTGAAGGTATAATGGGTTCAAGAAGCTTCCTATTCAGAATAACTTGGAGCTAAGTCGTGGAAACACATCTCATAACAATAACTACAAACCGAAAGTGAAACCCCAAAGCTAGCATCATATCTCTGATGAAGGACCACTCAAGGCGGTCGTAATGTTGAGCCCCGATTCCTTTTCTTACTAAATAAGTATGTGTTCAGTTTATTTTGAGGTTGAGTTTGATTAATTTGTTTTGGTTAGGATTTAATTAGAATGTTTATGGGTGGA
>JANZXR010000003.1:30437665-30458544 GCA_027575705.1 Erythroxylum echinodendron
GGTGTTTAGAAATTCTGATGCTGTTTAAGATGTTTTTAGCAGACAGTATCTTTGCAGTGGTTTTTAATGCCCTTAGATATCAAATAGGCTTTTGATTCCTTCATAAAAGTTGTAGATCTTCCTTTTAACTTTTTATTGATACCAAATTTACAAATTTTGGAGTTCTGAGTAAGAAGTTATGGATGTTTGAAGTGGACAGTCATTTTGAGGGGCTGGCCTCGCAGCTCCTCGCCAGCACGAGTGCTCGCAGTAGCGAGCGCGTGGATCCAGCGCGCCTTGCGATCTGGAGGCGGTCGTGAGAGCGGGCGAGAGTTAGCCTCGCAGTTCCTCGCGAGCCTGCACACCCAGCGCGCGCCTGGCAATCGCTAGGCGGTCGCGAGAGTGGGCATGGGTTAGCCTCGCAGCTCCTCGCGAACGCGAGTTACTCGCAGTCACCAGAGCGCGCTGGATCTCGAGGTGATCGCGAGCGCGCGCATTCAGTGCCTGTCTCACTATCGCGAGGGGTCGCGAGCGTGCGCATCTAGCAAGCGCTTCGCGTTCGCGAAGAGGTCGCGAGCGCGAGCGTTTGGCCGCACCTCTCGAGGCCGCGACACGATCGGAGTGCGACGCGCTTATGTCAATTTTCTGATTTCTTTTCCTTTCTGATTTTTGGACCTCTCTCCGCTCTTTTAGCCATAACTTTTTCTTCGGACCTCCGATCGGCCTGATTTTCAAAGCCTTGGTTTTCTAAGACATGTGTATACCTCTCTATGCAAATTTATCACTTTTAAAATTATTTTCGAAATTTAGGGATTAAATCAAAGTGAAAGGGTCGGATATTTTTTTCTAAACCAAATTGAGTGTTTTGGTGTCGTTAGAACCTCAAGGCAATGAGGAACGAATAATATGAAGAAGTCTTATTGAAAATTCCTTTAGGTCCTACCATTAGTTATGATCGGAGGCAAGTAAAATGCGTTTGCTTTTGAGTTTTGACCTAGTGGAGAATTCCTCCCTTGTGGGATGGGCGTCCAGATGTCACGTAAAACGTCAGGCACATAACTCGCCAGGGTGGGGTTCCAGCACGTAAGCCTTGCTAATATGTATCTTGAGAGCTGCAAAACCTTCCTTGCCTTTTTTCTTATTCCACATGAAGTGAAGAACTTCATAAGCGATGATAGAGTTGTCAAAGATACTCCTGTCGGAAACAAAAGCACTTTGGGCAGTTGAAATGATTCTAGGCAGGAGATGTTTCAGCCTGTTCGCAATCATTTTAGAGGTGATCTTGTATAGTATTTGGCACAGCGCAATTGGACGAAGGTCGAACATAGAGTGAGGATCCTTTTTCTTTGGAATAAGAACTATAGCTGTTCTATTGAACTGGGAGGGAAAGGATCCATTTTTCAAACATTTAATACAAAACTCCGATATTTCCTTACCAATCAAGTACCATTATTTTTGAAAAAACCAAGGATTGAAGCCATCCAAACCTGGTAATTTATCTTGCTGCATGCTAAAGACTGCTCTCTTAACCTCATCCGGAGGATAATCTTCAAGAAGAGTGAAATTGTCCTCAAGCGTAACCCGATGCTTAAGTAGAAAATAGTTTAACATACTAACATACTGTAATCATTGAATATTGTTTTTTATTTTAAATATAAATTTTAACAAGAATATTACATTGATATGATTCAAAAAGTTATAAAAAATTAGCATTTTTTATAAAGATAAAGTTGATTTTTGAATAAAATATTGAATTCTTTATGGGATGCAAGGTATTTTAGCTGTTACAATATAATGAAACCTTTTGTTGTTTGGACTTGATTTCTCTCGATACTAATTTCAATCATGCCACTTTTTTGATAGTTTGTGTAGCTGTTATATATTCTACTTCTATTTTCTGACATATATAACTTTAAAACTTAGTTTACAACCTTGTCATTAGCATAACACACAATTTATAGCAGATTTGCTTTTATCAAAATCACCTATATAATCAAAGTCAACACATCATTTGACAATAAAGTCTAATTCTCCATATTATAGTGCAACATCATAGGTCTCTTTAATGTATGTTAGGATCCTCTTTACAATATTACAATACTCTTTACTACGATTAACCAATCCTATTACATATGCAATTTTTTAACTTGCATAAATCATAACAAATATTAAATTCCCCACGACTAATGCATACAGTACTCAAGATATTTCTATCTTCTCATCTTTATTGCTAAGGCTTATACTAGATGATAACTTAAAATTAATAGGAAGAGAGGTAGATTATAGCTTATAATTTTGCATATTGGAGTGTTGTAAAACCTTCTTTAGGTATTTTTATTAAAAGCTAAATTTTATGTTGTTTTTGATTTGATGAATTTTTTGTTTCTAGAATCTTACTTGCTGCTCCTAACTCTTCATTTCAAAATTTTTAGTCAATTTTGCTTTCAATTCTTTAATGCAATCTTTACTAGGGCTACGACTAAGATGTTGTCTATATATAATAGTAAGATAATGAAATCATTATCACCAAACCTCTTAAAAATATGCACAATATTCCATATTAAAAATGTTGTTTCTATAGATAATAGTGAAGGAATTAAATCTTTTATATCTATACATTGACGTTTGTTCAAGATCAGATAGAGATTTATTTAACCTGTAAACTAAGTTCTCTTCTTCTTTTTCTTTATAACCTTTTAGTTGGAGCATATATATTTCCTCTTTGAGATTTCCATGAAGAAAAGTAATTTTCATGTCTAGTTATTCTATATATAAGTCAAACACAATATATATATGGTTATGACTACTTTGATTAATAAGTTGAACTATAGGAGAGAATATTTTGTTGAAGATAATTCATTCTTCTTTAGTATATCTTTTTACCATCATTCTTGTATATTATCGATACACTTGATTGTCATCATTTCTCTTGATCCATTTATTACTAAATGTATTCATTCCTTGTGGTAATAGTGCAAGTTTCCAAGTTTTAGTTTTATGAAGAGCTTTAATTTCCTTCATCATTGCTATCATTTACTGAAAGGCATTTAGATTATTAAGTGTTTCTTTGAAAGTTAATGACTCTCTATCCTATGTTAAAATGTAGTATGCCATATCACTCCTATTGTATAATTGAGTATTAATTGGTAGCCTTTTACTATGATTTGATTGACGAACTTTTAGATTTTCAAATTAAGCTAATTCTTGAGCATTACACTAATGTTGCTCTAAAAGAAGTTTCTTTTGTTGAAGTTCTTTTTTTTTTCACACATATCATGATATCTAAACTTCTTTGTAAAGTATTATTGTTTTCTTTGTCCCTTTATAATTATCTTCTACAAAAGTAACATCCTTTCTAATAATAACTTTGCGGATAGTAGGATTGCATGGGTTATTCTATATCTCTATCAACATCTTCAACTCAATAGTTGTTAATGGAATCTTATTTAACATATAAAAGGTGATATTAACTATTTCTACCCTAAAAGCCTTACTTTGGCTCGCATCTCTTCATATTGCTCTTATATTCTCTAGTGGAGTTCTTGTCATCCTCCTTACCAATTCGTATTTAAAAATATAGTAATAATTAATTGTTGTGATCACTAAAATAGAAAAAAGTCTAATATACTAACATGCCATAATCATTGAATATTTTTTATTTTAAATAAAAATTTTAATAAGAACATTAGATTAAGATGATTTAAAAGTTATAAAAATTAATATTTTTTATAAAAATAAAATTAATTTTTGAATAAAATATTGAATTCTTTATTAGATGCAAGGTATTTTAGCTATTACAATATAATGAAACCTTTTTTGTTTGCACTCGATTTCTTTCAATGCTAATTTCAATCATACCACTTCTTTTGTGGTTTGTGTAACTGTCATATATTCTACTTTTATTTTCTGACATATATAACTTTGAAACCTAGTTTATAACGTTGTCATAAGCATAACACACAATTCATAGCAGATTTGCTTTGATCAAGATCACCTACATAATCAAAGTCAACATATCATTTGACAATAAAGTCTAATCCTCCATAATATAGTGCAACATCATAGGTCTCTTTAATGTATATTAGGATTCTCTTTACAGCATTACAATACTTTTTACCATGACTAACCAATCTTATTACATATGCAATGTTTGAACTTGCATAAATCATAATAAATATTAAATTCCCTGCTACAAATGCATATGGTTCTTAAGATATCTCCATCTTCTCATCTTTATTGCTAAGGCTTATAGTAGATGATAACTTGAAATTAATAGGAAGAGAGGTAGATTGTAGCTTATAATTTTGCATATTGGAGTGTTGCAAAGCCTTCTTTAGGTATTTTTAATAAAAATCAAAATCTTTGTGTTATTTTTGACTTAGTGAATTTTTCTTTTGTAGAATCTTACTTGCTGGTCCTAACTCTTATTTTCAAAATTTTTAGTCAATTTTTCTTTCAATTCTTTAATACAATCTTTATTAGGGCTACAACTGACATGTTGTCTATATATAATAGTAAGATAATGAAATCATTATCATCAAACCTCTTAAAATATGCATAATATTCCATATTAAATCTATTGTATCTAAGCCTAATAATAAAGGAATTAAATCTTTTATATCTATACATTGACGTTTATTCAAGATCAGATAGAGATTTATATAACTTGCAAATTAAGTTCTCTTCTTCTTTTTCTTTATAACCTTTTAGTTGGAGCATATACATTTCCTCTTCAAGATTTCTATGAAGAAAAGTAATTTTCATGTCTAGTTATTCTAGATGTAAGTCAAACACAATATATATTGTTATGACTACTTTGATTGATAAGTCAAACTATAAGAGAGAATATTTTGTTGAACATAATTCATTCTTTTTAGTACATCCTTTCACTATCAATCTTGTACATTATCGATACACTTGATTGTCATCATTTCTCTTGATCCATTTATTACTAATTTTATTCATTCCTTGTGGTAATAGTGCAAGTTTCTAAGTTTTAGTTTTATGAAGAGATTTAATTTTCTCCATCATTGCTACCATTTACTGAAAGGCATTTAGATTATTAAGTGTTTCTTTGAAAGTTAATGACTATTTATCCTCTGTTAAAAGGTAATATACTATATCACTCTCTATTGTATAATTTAAGTATTAATTGGTACTCTTTTATTATGATTTGATTGATGAACTTTTAGATTTTCAAATTCATCTATTTCTTGAGCATTGCACTAATGTTGCTCTAAAAGAAGTTTCTTTTATTGAAATTCTTTTTTTTTTCACACGTATCATAATATCTAAACTTCTTTGTAAAGTATTATTGTTTTCTTTTTCCCTTTATAATTTATCTTCTACAAAAGTGACGTCCTTTCTAATAATAACTTTGCAGATAGTGGGATTACATGGGTTATTGTGTATCTCTATCAACATCTTCAACTTAATGGTTGTTGATGGAATCTTATTCAACATATAAAAGGTTATATTAATTGTTTCTACCCTAAAACCGAATCTCTTAATATTGCACTTATTTTTTCTATTGGAGTTCTTTTCGTCCTCCTTACCAATTCATTTTATTGAGTGCATATAACAATGAATTGTCTTTTGATGCCTTCTCACTTACATAATGCATTGATTCATCATTAATATATTTTCACTGTTATCTCTCCTTAAAAACTTGGTATTTTTACCATAATTAAGTTTAATGTGCACTCTGAGAAGTTTGAAGTCTGAGAATACATATGCTTTTCTCTTGATAGGATACATCCAGTAGCGACCAAAATAATTATCATTAAAAGAGACAAAATACTTTGCTCCTCCCTAGTATAAAATTGGTGCTTGTCATATATCAAGTGAACCAATGTAAATAAAATGTTAATTCTTTAATTTGATGTGTTAAATTTTACACAATGTTACTTTTCTTCTGTCATAAGCAAAAACATGTCTTTATTTATCTTCAAAATCTTATTGACATTTTCTAATTTACACTAAAGATTATCTAGTTGTCTTAGAGAAATAATTTTTTTCCAAGCCCTTCATATGTCGTATTTCCTGAATAGTATGAGCTGTATCATCGTACATTTTTAACGTGATAGTTCTAATACTAATAGCTTTTAGTGAATAATCATTACAAATATAAATAGATCCTACAAAGATAGGTTCGTAATTATGGAATTATTATATTTTATAGGTCATGTGAAAAACAACTCCTAATTCGATAAGTCATACATCAAGTAATGACTTCTTGCTTTCAGTTATAGTTGCTATTTACAACACAGAGTATTGTCATTGTCTGAAGTACTTGTAAAATTTACTTGAGGACTGATTGTTTTTATTTAAATTCCAATAATAAATTTTCAAATTGACTTTTCTTGCCACAATTATATCATTTTAATTTTCTGTAACTTTTTGATTTTAATCTAAAATGATTTTGTCTCTCACTTATATCATGTAATACTAATCTCTCCCTTATCACTGTTAAGGCTTCGACTTGTTATAAATTAGAATGTCTGCTTTCTTTATTTTTGTGTCAATTTTTTCTTTCCGACTATAGATACATCATCATCAAAGTCAAGGTAGTTTATAAAAAGATTATTGATTAATTCAATTATAAATTGATTATATGAGTCATCTAAATTTTGAAGTAAAAGCTCAACTTGTTTATGTGGCTTTATTCTATACCCTATTGATGTGAGCTAAGAGAATAAAGTAGTTAAATTATTAATGCGCTCAATCATTGTAGTGGATTTTGACTCAAAATGTATAAAGTTTCTTCTTAAGAAAAATTTTATTGTGGAGTCACTTGGTCTTGTACAACTTTGTGGGATTATCCAATTTTTATTGTTATTTTTCTAATTGCACTTGATTAAATTTTATCACCTAAAACTAGAAAAATATTTGTATCATCATTTGCATCCATTTATTTCCATTTGGTGCCATTTGTGAAGTTCACTGGCTTTTTATAATGATTATAAGGTAATTATCCTCTATAAGGATAACTTTCATCTTCAACTTTACAACGATAAATTATTCTCAACCTCTCAATCCTAAATTTGATTATTAGTATTGCTTATATTTTAGAATACTTTAAACTAAAAGAAATATATGGAACTTATTATCTAATGTAGAGGATTGACTTGTTGTGACAACTGTATAACATACGTAAGTAAATTATTAAATAAATGGAGCAAGATCACAATTCAATTAAGATTAAAAGAATGACATCATATTATTATGAGTAAAAGGACTAGTTACGATATAAGTATTCACGAACTATAGGCTGCAAGTTAATATTGTAACTTAGAAACTATAAGTTGCAAGTTAATATTTGTAACTTAGAAACTATAAGATTGGAATCCTTACAAGCTCTTCTTTTGTATGTTTGAATTTGTTTTTTGATACATGAAATGAGAATATGTACTTATAAGTGAATCAAACTAATTATAGTTACACATTTTAACATTATAATTATCATATACTCTAATATTTACTTTTGCACCATAAATTATTTATCTTCATCGATATTTTGTGAATAACATCTAAATTTTCTAAAAATTATGAATAATATCTAGATATTATGTTTGCAATATGTAGATCTCTCTAACAATTTCTACATAAAATATTTGACTATTTAAACATTAAGGTCAACTAATTGAACTCTTCGATAAGTGGTTTTTAAAAAATATTTTGTCAATGTTGAGTAGTTTTTAATGCAAAAGAAAACCAAAAATGAGAGAGAGCATCGAAGTAAGTGTGAGAAATGAGATTCAGACAAAGAAATGCAATTATAATATGTTTAAGAATAACAATAAAAGTTGGAGTAACATTTAGATAATTTTCAGTACCAAAGAAGAAATATAAAGGCCATTTTATACGAGTAATAGGTAGTATGTGCAAATTAAGATTTATTTTAATTGATATAATTTTTATTTGTTTGAATTTGAACTGTTTTCATATTTCAATTTATTGAAATTGGGTTAAATTTGCTTAAACTTCACATAAGAATTATATAAGAATTAAAGTGTTGTTAAATTTCATAGTTTTAGAAGACTTAAATGATATAAACTCAACATTAAGAAAATATAGAAGAAGAAGAGAAGTGATATGACTGTGAAATTTTTACTGACATTATTCATTTAGAACTCAGCAGCCTTTTATAGGGCTACAACAAAAAAATAACGAAAAAAATAGGAAACTAAGCAACCATGATCTGTACTAGTCCACTTCCTCCTAAAAATCATATAACTACACCTAAAAAATTAGAAGACAATATTTGACTCTAACAATAACCAAATGACCCAGTTTACAGAAGGAAATTGCTAAAACATGCATAAAATAAAATGGAATTTATTTCAACAATCCCTCCCTTAAACTGATGTTAACATTTAGTTTAAGGCCTTGATAGTGCAAACCCTAGTAACTCTTTGAGCTTCATGAAAAACTCCCTCTTGAGGGTTTTGGTGAATATGTTAGCCACCTGATCTTCACTCCTACAGTAAACCAGATTAGTTGCTTCATCATTGCCCAAGTCTTTTAAGAAATAAGACTTCACATCAATGTGTTTGCGCCTTCCATGTAGCACCGGTTCTTTAAGAGCTTAATTGTTGAATTATTGTAGTATTAAATTTCTGTAGCTCCATATTGTTTGAACAATAGCTCTTCAAAAACTCTCCTTAGCTAAATGGTTTGACAAGCACAAGCTGTTGTAGCAACAAACTCAGCTCTGTACTTGACAAAGTGACAATAGATTACTTCTTTGGCACCCACGAAATACACCTGTTCTAAGCATAAAAGCAAAACTAGAGGTACTCTTTTAATCATCTTGATCTCCTACATAATCACCGTCAGTAAAGCCCACTAGATTGGGCTTGTCACCTTTCTTATAAAACAACCCAAAATATTTGGTTCCTTGTAAGTAACAGAGGATAATCTTGGCAGCTAGCAAATGCATTTCTATCAGATTCTCCATGTACCTATTGATCAAGCTTACAACATATATAATGTCAGGTCATGAGGCAGTTACATACATTAAACTGCCCACAATTTGCTTGTACAATGTGCTATCCATCTTCTTCCCTTCTTAATATTTTTGCAGCTTCAAACCACACTTAATCGGAGTATTTACAGGATGACAATCCTTTATCTGAAACTTGTTTAAGACTTTTTCTTTATATTCTTTTGCGAAAGAAAAATTCCATCATCATATTGCACCAGTTCTTTGCTAAGAAAGTAATGCATCATGCCTAAATTAAACATTTCAAACTCATCCATCATGGACTTCTTAAACCTAACAAACATGGCAGCACAATTTTTAATAAAAATAAGATCATTGACATACAATCAAACTATTAGCATTTTCCTTTTATCCCCAATCTTAACGAACAGTGTATACTTATAAGGACATTTCTTAAAGTCAACTTTTAGAAAATAAGCTTCAATACGAGTATACTACGCCCTCGGAGCTTGTTTTAACCCATAAAGAGCCTTTTTCAACCTATAAATTTTATATTCTTCTCTAACTTTAACATAGCCAGGGGGTTGTTGAATATATATATGTTCCTTTAAGTATCCTTGTAAGAAAGCCAAGTTGACATCTATTTGGAACACATGCCAAGAATTTTGTGCTGCTAATGCTACTACCAACCTAATTGTATCATGCCTTACAACAGGAGAGAACACTTCTACGTAATTAACCCTATACTTTGCTTGTATCCCTTAGCCACCAAATGTGCTTTGTATATGTCTATTTCACCACTTTCATTCAACTTTGTTTTGAAGACCTACTTTACACCAATGGTTTTCTGCCCTTTTGGAAGGTCACATAGCTCCCAAGTGTCATTCCTTCCAATATCATCTATTTCATCATCCATGGCTTTTTGCCATTTTTCTTCTTTAACAACACTCCCAAACATTGTAAGATCACAATATGAAAACAAAGTGAAGTGAGTGACTTGATTATCAGGTAGGCTAGTTACCTCTTAATCCTTTATCCAAGCAGGCCTTTTTTTGACATGACGAAGGGATTCAACTTCTTCTTTTGCAACTGCAGTAGCTTCTTCTGTAACTACAGTAGTTATTGCTGAAGCTTCAGAAGTTATTAAAATTCTATTTAATGCATTTTTAGTTGCAGGGGATGTGGACAGTTGCTCCCTTTCAGTTTCAAGGTCAGGAAAGACTTAAGTAGGCTGCTGCTCGGTCAAATCCCAAGTATTTTCTTCATAAAAAACAACATTCTTATTAGTCACAATCTTCTTTGTTAGAGGGTTAAACAATTTATATGCTTTGTATGCTTCAATTACACCAAAAAAAAGACACATCTCTCATCCTTTTCATTAAGTTTCTTTCTTTTCACAATCGACACATAAGTATAGGCAATACACTTGAAAACTCAAAAATGATCTACAACAGATTTCCTTCCACTCTAGGCTTATTGTGGTGTCATATTTTGAACAAAAAAAGTTAGACTTCTGTTTAAAATATGAACACTCCAATTTACAGTTTCAGGCCAAAAGGTCTTCGAAACGCTCCTTCTTGCCAATAAGCTTCTCACCATGTTGAGGATGGTATATTTTTCCTTTTGGATACTTCATTTTGCTATGGTGTATAAGATGCAGTGAGCTCTCTTAGAATTCCATGCTCATTACACAAAACATCAAACTCATTCGAGGAATATTCACCACCGTGATATGTTTGGAGTGTTTTAATGGCCCTTCCTAATTCATTTTCAACTCGAGCCTTGAAGCTTTTGAATGTAAAGAAAGCTTATGATTTTTCCTGTAGAAACTAAATCTACATTTTTATGGAAAAATCATCAATGAAGATAAGAAAGTATCTTTTACATCCATTAAAAATCAATTTTATTGGACCACAAATATCCGAATGGACTAGTCTAATATGCCTTTTTCTCTCTAAGACATCCCTTTGGGAAATTCATAGCAAGATTGTTTGCTAACAACACTCTTCGCTAACACAAGAAGGTGCGATGATGTGAGGAAGACCTGCCACCATATTCTTCTATTGGAGCATCTTTAGCCTACCAAAACTCAAATGGTCATAGCAAAAATGCCACAACCATGAGGGATGTTTTTAGCCAACAAAATTGAGTGAATGCTTTCAATATTTAATGGAATCAATCTATTTGAACTCATTTGAAGAACAACAACATAAATCTCACAAGTACCCTTTTGGATAGTGATACATAGCCCTTTTTTGTGCAATTGACCAATACGTAACTGAAGTAAATAACTTGTTAATATATAAATCATGTATATATGTAAAATACACAAGAAGAGGGATTGAATTGTGTCAAATCGTCTAAGATATGGATCTTTAAAAACTTCTTGATTTTCTTGACAAATTCAGACGATTACAAGTTTAAACAATGCACTTGATTTGATGCGTAATGCAATAGCGAAAATTAGTATCTATTTTTCTAACAACAAGAAAATTTAAAAGGTAAGAATTAGAGAATATGACCCCGCGATTTATACTGGTTCACCTTAACCTTGAGCTACGTCCAGTTCTCAGAGTTTGTCTGAGATTTCACTATCTCCTTCAATGTTACAAGTATTATTTCTACACTTGCAGAGCCTCTTCAGGTTTCTTTCACAAAGTATTCTTTATCTGCTTTTTTAGTCTCTTCAAGCTCTAACCTTCCTTTTTCTCGAAAAGATATTGTTTGAATTTTCACACTCACGTTATAGATATATTTGCTCTCTTTCTTTCTTTATTTTATCTCAGAATATTTTTTACAGCATAAGTACTTGAGCACAGAATTTCTCTAAGTATTTTTGTACATACAAAAATTCTTATTGAAGTCTACGACTACAACTAATATTTATAGCCTAAGTCTCCAACGGTTTTCTTGAGAAATCTGCTTGTCGAGTCTTATAAAGTCTATTATTAGTTGAGTCCTGTAACCAACTCCAACTAACTGACGTTCTTCGCACATTCTTCAATTACATCGACTTGCTTAGATTCATATGCTTCATCTGATGTCTTAGACTTGATCACTTTGTTTGATCCGTCTTATTCAGCTTTTACTTAAGTATCGTCTTGATTTGATGATTTGTGCCACTTATATTTATCTGCGCACTTAACAAATTTATCAAAATAGTTTACACACGTCTATTATTATTATTATTTGACTTTCATCAAAATCAATAGAAGAAGTAAAGTCTTCTTGACTTTCCAATAACAAGTTAATTTTAGGTCAGGAACATACAACACATTAGAGATTGTTTGTACAAAACTATTCTTGGTTCTTAATTTAATATCGCCTTCTCCCATCACATTCATAAAAGAGCAATCACCAAAACTGACAGTAGAGTGAAATTTCTCATTTAGGTATGAAAAAGAGGAATTACATCCAATCATATGATTGAGCAACTAGTATCCACGTACCAAACATCTGATCCTGATATCTTCTCGTCTTGGACAGCCATCAACAAAGTCTCCACTTCCCTTATCTTAACAAAATTTGAACTCTTCCCATTTTCTTTATCATTAGGCAAATTGGTGTAATATTCAGAAGTATAACAACCAAACTTATGACATCTATAACACTCTACCTTGGGTTTGTCAAAGTCTCTTCCTCGGCCTTTGCCTTGAGATTAGTCGTTGCTGCTTCTAAAATTCCTGCTGGAACCTTTGTTTCCACGATCTCCCCTTCCGCTACCTCTACTTCTACCCTTTCCTGCTAATTCCCTTAATTATCCTTCTTAGTTATAATGTCAATAATGATGTGGAATGTGAGGAGTTTGAACTGTTTCAATAAGAAATAAGTGTTTTTTTTCTTGCTGAATAGAAAGCCAACACACACCTTCAATCGAGCAAGATGACTATGACAACGAAATTCTTAATCTTCTTACCTACTTACTATTTATATTAAAACTTTAACCAAGCCAATAAAAAAGAAATTTGAACTATAAAGGAACTTCAATTTATCACAAAAAAAAAAAAGTGTTCATCTCTCTTTTGCTGATAACCAGATTCTCTTGGTTGATGCGAACATCAAATCTTTTTCTATCTTGAATCAATCATTAGATCTCTTCTTTGATTTATTTGGCCTTACAATTAATTTGGACAAAAGCTCAAAAGTCATAGGGTTTAAGGTGCAATACCCCCCTGGAGTGTCAATAACTAACAATAGACCATCCTACAGTGTTTGCCTGCCACACATAGATCTAGTTCCAAGAAAATCAACAGCCGGACTCATAAATTTCCCTCTGTTGCTGGGAGACTTCAGCTGATAAAGTTTATACTCAACAACTTTCATGTCTTTTAGAGCCCCCACCTATCTTTATCTCCAGACCCGATCAATATAATAAATAAAATTCTTAAGCCTTATGATCAAGGTTTATCTCACAATCAACTAAAGCTATAGGCAGTGATAAAGGAGTGTTGGGATCTTGGTTTTTATCTCCCACCAAGCCCATAAACATTATGGTCTTAGTAAAAAGATTTAAAAGTTGTTCACAAATGTTGAATCATTGTGTGCTCGATGGATGCATCGCCGCTTTGCGCAAAGGGGTAGCTTCTAGTTAGCTCACTTGCTTCAACTTCTTGCATTGGTAACCCTTTGGTCTTGTTGGTCCTTTTGGTTAATGCGATAGCTGATCATGATGAGCTCTCCAGCTCTTGTACCACCTTTTGGGTTTAATTTAATCTCTTTAATGTCCAAAAAAAAAAAAAAAAAAGAAACAGCAATACAGGTATGTACTAGATATTGCTTCTACCAACATCACCGTTTAAGCTTGCTTTCAGATCAATCAGAGTTAATGGAAAATCCATTTGCTGCCACGTGGATGCAATTTCAACGTAGAACAAATCTAAAGGAATAGTGAAATCAGAAAGAATATTTCAAATCATTTTCTTCATACCTTTATTCTCCATTAGAGCATAGAACTGAATTAACTAATCCATCTGCAAAAAGGTTATTCCCTGATATATATCATACATACTACAAAATTATATTCCAATCTTTTAATCAAAATCCTAGAGAAGCCATACTCATTTGATTGCCATGGAACCAGACACATCAAGCAACAAAGGCTTCTTTTTCAGTTCAAATATCACCTCCACAATAAACCTGATTGGTTAGCTTTAACTTCATGAATTAGCAATGATACAAGAAGAAACATGAATTACTCATTTATTCTGCAAAATTTCGTAATTACACGAATGGAAAGGGAAGTCTCTCTCTATCTCCCAATCTCATTCCTGTTTCACACTCTCACCACAAATTTACATATCCCGTAGAATAAAGATGACAAAAATGGAAAAACAGAGAAGAAACTCTCTGTACCGTAGAGTGGTGAACTGGCAAAGGTAAAAGTAGCAAAAGCTCAGTGGTTTCGTTACTGGCTTTGATGTGTCTCGTGTGTCTCCCCTCCTTGTTCATTGTAGTCAGTTGTTGCTGTTGTTCTTGTTGGCATAGTCACTGTCAGATCCTGGTTAGCCGTGTGTTCTTTGACTTTGTCACTACTCTCGGACTTGTCCCTCTGTTGGTCCTCAATCTTAATAACTTTTGTCATACTCGACAGAGGAGTGGCCAAGAACGTAGGCTTATGGTTTCCGGCCATTATCACCAAAATCTTCTCGTCATAAACCTTCTCCGAGTTACCTTCCTCATTCTGATCACCGCTTTCGAGGTCTCTTTGACCACCACCTTGGCTGCTGTCCAAACGACCCGAGAGTCTCCAATAAGAACAAGCCAAGATCAATAAAGCAAACGCGATCAAACCCAACATCGCAGCTAGGCCTCCGAAGAGGTAGGGCAGAGGAGAGTGCCATGGAGAGCGAGGTTGGGCCATGGTTGACGGTGGCTGTGAAGCTTCAACGGTTGCTGTGGCTGTGTTGGTGGTTGAGCCAAAGGCGTTAACGATTCTCATCTTGTTAATCCAAGCAAAACAAAGAGATTGATATCTTTGGGAGTGAGCAGAGAGGGTGATGAGAAAGTAGAAACCAATGAGAGTGGATGTCGAGAGTGGAGAACCTGAGGAAAAGAGAAGTGTGGAAGAGGTATTTATAAGGAAAAGAGAGACTGGCGTTGGTGTGCTTAGGCCCTTTCTAGGTTTCTCTTTTTAAAAATCATGTGTTAACTCGACTTAAATCATGGTTTAATCAAAGGTTAAACAATTTAATCGGTTCGATCGGTTTAAACATAAAATCTTGAATCATCCAAAATTTCAGTTCAATTTATTTTAATATCTCTTGTTATTAAATATCGGTCAATTTATTAATTAATTAGTTAATTTTTGTAAATTAATAAATTCTTATAAGTTAAAATAAATCAATTAATTTTTATTTAACAATAATTTTTAATTAAACTTCACATTTTTCGAAAAGTAAGGACAATCTCTTTCAATCATATTTTAAATTCTTTAATTCTATTTAATCTTAGTCTATTTTATAATAGTTCAATATTGATTGAACCTTAAATTTATTTTTTTTACCGATTCAATTTTTCGTTCAGTTTTTAAAACAATGAATTTAATCACAAATTTAAAGCAAACTCCACTTGCATTGACATGACAATAGGGATTGTTTATATGATAAAAGATGAGACACTAACCTCAAGTCAAATTGGGTTCAATATCAAACGGAAATCAACTGTGATATTATATCAAAATGTACCTCATCCATTTCAGTTTCAACCCACACATGCAAATTTAACTAGAATTGTTCTGTATTCGGACCATGATTGTGATATAATGTCCCTTTGCATATGTCATAGAATAATATGCTTCTGGAGGAATATTTCTTTTATCGGTTTTAGTTACAATTCTCATAAATTCAACAAGTTCTACCTATTTGATACCTTAATTGACGTAATAAGGAGTTTTTCTTCTGAATTCCATTAACTAATCTATAGCTTCTACTTTATAGCACTAAGATATCAGGTCAAGATATAGTTGTATACAGCTTTTGGTTTTCTCCATCAATCGAGTTTACCGTCTTACTAAAACAGTGAAGAGATCATTATCATGTAACAGTGTAAGATAATCTTCAATCATGCCTAAAAACTTCAGATAAAGACATACGCACTTATCATCCCCCACTATCTACTAGCTCTAGAAGGGAATGTTACGTAAGCAATGTAATAACAGCCCACATTATATATGAAACAACTAAACCAAAGTTACAAAAGAAGAGACATATATAGGACCAGAAATGATGGCTGGGGTCCATAGCTCTCTGGACACAGCTCAAGCGCAATGGGTTTTTAGGCTGGTGGTGATGCAGATGTGAGTGTTCATACAATGAGAGAGGAGATGGAGTATGAATTCAGGGTAAAGATGGAGTATGAATTCAGGGTAAAGTGGCAACAACTCTTGGTGGTTTTTCTCTTCATTTGCTTGACACTTTCTCTATATGATTGTTCATTCCACGTCTCTATTTCAAATAATTGAAGCACATAATGCCTGGACATGCTGACGAAGACGCTGCATGTCAATGAAATCACAGGGTCAGTTTTAACTTCCTCTGCATTTGCTCCACAACCCAAGGGAGTCGGTGTTTACATATAAATGGACAATCGATCACAAAGCTAGCTGCAGCTGTAAAAGCAGCTTCTTAAAAAAGCTGCGTAAACCCTTCCACTTTGTAAATGAAAGTGCCTTTGTGTTCTCTAGTTGAGAGTGTATTCAGTCATGTGAAATGGGAATTTTGCGAAGCAGCTTTCGCTGTCTTGCCTTTGTTTCATTATTGTTTCTCTTCTTCACATCTTCTTCATATCAGTTACGATATGATTAACGTCGGTGTTAATGTGTTAATGTTTAATTTCTAGGTAAATGAACTTGATCATGGCACGAATTCATTTTTTTCATCTGATCAATCAGGAATGTTCCTTTAGGTAGATTTAAATATTTAAATCTCTTAAAAGTTAAGTTGTATTAAGCATATATTTGTTTTAAAGAAAAAATAGACAAGAAAATTTTTAATAAGTTTCAGTTAAATAGATGTACTTAAACCTTGGACAGTCAAAAGCAGCTGATTTCAATATATTGATTAATTTTTCACTTATAAGGAATACATATTCCCTATATATAAGTTAGGGCTACATAGTTATAATTAATTGTAAACTCTAATTGATACAATCCAATATAACTTGTACTTTTATTAACTTCAATCTAACTTAACCATAATTCTATTAAGTCTTAGAATTTTCTTAGAGTTCGTAATCCACCAAAAATATATTTTCAAATAAGATTGTCTATCATAGACACAATTTAGAACATGATCGTATTCCAAATCATGTCTCGGATAGTGAGTCCCATTGTTTCTTTCCAAAACATGACACGAACTCTTATATGCCCGTGTTTCAGATTGTAGATTCTTTTACATCTCAATATATTTAGACAAGGCTAGGGACACTTCTTTGGAAATAATTACTCCCATCATACCAACATGTTTGTGCCTTCAATCTATGAAGGAATACACCTTAGGCCATGCCCATGTCCTAAGCTATTTTTACTCAAAAGAAGTACAAAAAACACCCCTAGAGTGCACCTATTCATATGAGCTATATGCAACAATTTCCATCTTGGTGAATATATCATGTTCGACTAACATAATCCAAGAAACACCTCCAAGATTGCATATTCATATATATATAAGTTGCAGATAATAATTTCTACCTTAGTCAATATACTTTACATAAGTTAAGTTGTAATTATGTAAATTGTAACCATGTTTAACACTCCGAGACATTAATAATCCAAACGATGCTTGAATTTCTCTTTGGTATTTGACGTTGTCAACATTTCGATTGTATTATTCTTTGATGTATAAACCTTTTCCAACAAGATCTTTCTAGATGCTCTCAAATCCTTTGACCTTGTGAAATCTCACATTTTTTTTACTATAAAGCAACCAAAGCAATAATCCATCTATCTTTCTCATGACTAACCATGGTCCCTTAAAAATTAGTTGGATCCTCATTACTAATGGTAAAAGCACATGCAATCAAGTCTTCCCATCCATGTCTATTTGATAGTTTGATGGTCCATCTCACTCTACCTGTCGCTATACCATAATGACGCCCTCTTTCTCGCATTGCTCTATTTCTCAAAGTATAATTTAAACCCCTTTAGCATTTGTTCTAAGCTATTCTAGTTTCATTTATACCATCATTGGACCAATATTGCTCTGTGTTGATCCTAACATGTGTTTTCTATATGTTCATCTCAACATGTGTTGTTCCCCAAATGCTACATCCTTAAATATTACCTTAAAATTTGTACCATATGTATAAAACTTGATGAAGGCTACTTTTTATTATTTTACATCCTTCAATAAGCACTCTTTATGAAATTCTTTTATCTCTTACTTACCGAGATTACTCAGCTGCACATGCTATAATACAATGCTATTTTCATTTGACTATACTTTTAAAATTTCTTCACCTATAATTGTGTTTCATATCAGGCTGTAAATTTCTTTTGCCAAATTTATCCCTTTCATTATAGTCATTTCATCTTTACTACCTTAATATCATCTCTATCAATTTCATAACCAAAATTGAACAAGTAAGGTGTATAAATAAAATTTTCTTCCTCAAGTATGGTATGTGTCAGAAATTGCTTTAACATCTTAACAATATTACTAAACATCTTGACTATAACATACCATATTTTAATGATTTTGCTAGCTTTATCATCTCTAACTGAACAGTGCCAAAGTTTTTTAGTGTGTATGACACAAACCAATCCTTTTAGTATCATATGAATGTGAATATTTTATATCTAGAATCTAAAAGTTGACTGGTTTGAAACATAAAGCTTGTTTTCATCATTGTAATTTGAATCCTCATTTTACATTACATTAGCAAACTTTGGTTAATTATCAATTTCCTTTTCATCCCTCTACTCCGTATTTGAATAGGCCCTCCTGATATCTCTAGTTTGCTCGTACTTGTAGCACCATATTGTCTTTTCACCTTAGGATTTTGACCTAGAACTCCATTTAGACGAGCAATCTTTAACCTACTTTCTTCTATTATTTGATTTTCCCTCACATACACCCTTTAACTCGAGAGCTTTCACCGGTATTGAGTCTCCATTAGTTTGATCCAATAACATCACAATGATGTCTTCCGTACTAACTGTCCCCTTGCCTAATGAGAGTTTGGCCATGATATGTTCGTTACAGAGAGGTAAAAAACCAAGTAGAATCATTAATTTATCGACGTCCGTAATTGTCACTTCAACCTTAACAGATCACTAAATATTTAGTTGAATATATTCATATGATATTCTATATCTACACTCCCTCCTATATCTTTAGCTCGTATAATGTTTACTTTAGATATAATTTATTTATAAGAGACTTCGACATGTATTGACACTTCTATTTCCTCCATATCTCCATAAGATATGCAATCTTCTTCACATAGTACATGATCTTGTCTGCCAGACATAACCAAATGGTTTTAGTTGCTTGCACTTGCAAATCCTCCTAATTGAGCTCATCCCTACCTTTTTGCTTACTCTCCTGCATCCCCTTTAACAAGTCTTACTGCTCTAACAAATCCATGTGGATCCTTTTGCTTCTCTAAACATTTGGACATGACTTTGCTCCAAATTGTATTTTGCTTGGAAACACCTCCGCCACATCTATGTCTTTAGCCCGTGCTTTCACCTTTAATTTCAAAAAAGAATTCGTCCTAAACCACACTTTTGACTTCAATCGTGTTCCCCTAAAAAGTATAAAAAACACTCTCATTCCTCCGGAAACATTCCAAGATTGTACCCTTATATATAATTCATATACAAAAAAGTCAATTAACCAGTTGAATTGCAAAACTTCTAATTTTCTATTTAAAACTTTTGAACCCAATGTTCAAAATGAGAAAATGGATGATATTGCTCTAAACAAAAATCCATTTGGTGTCATTTTTTGCATTGAAGCAAAGTAAATTTAATTTTATCCCCAAGTTTAAGAATAAAACTGTATTGACAAATTTATTTACTTGAAATATTTAAGTCTCTTGTACTATCTTTTATGCTCTTTTTGGAAGACTATGTTCCAGACATGAATATTAGTTAATAGATACAACTAAACGAATAGATTGCAGGTAGTTTAGGCGGAAGATGCCACCGTACGTACTCTGTAAATAGACCCACGTAATATAGTATTTTCTTAAAACGTTATCCAGAGCTTCTCTTAAAATGATTTTTTGGTGGAGGACAATTTTTTAAGTATCCTCTGTTAACAAAACATAATACGAAAATCTAGTGAATAAATACTAGAAGACAGTCTCAAAACAAGATATTTCCCTCAATTTCAATGAATTATTTTTAATAAGAAAAAGGGAATTGATATTAATTTTATTGATTGAACGAACCAACAAAAATTTTCCAGTTCTTTTCTAATTTTTCTTACTTTTTTTTACTCTCTTTTTTTTCTTCTTACTCGTATGGATATGTCCCGATACAATTCAATGAAAATTAATTATTTAATTAATATTCGTAATTTTTAAAGATGGTGTCCAAACTAAATTATATTAAATAACTTCTACAAGCATTGCTAGTTATTTCTCCATTCGATTTTGACTTCAATTAGTCACCATATTGTTGGAGATGGGTCCCTCTCACATGGAGGGACTCCATCATTCCAACATTGCAGCACCGAAATCGGTGCCACAATCGTAATTGTTGAAAATAATCAAAAGACAGCTGCAAGCTGTCTTACGCGGTGGAGTGCCTATATAAGGTATTTCCTGCTTCAGACAGAAACACAGAAAAAAACAGAGAGAAAAACCAGAGCAAATCAAATGCTCTGAAGTTAGGAAATATTCCTAAAGAGTTGGTGAGTGACAAAACAGTGAAATTAGTATTTATTAGGTTGGGAAACACCTTGTGAGTCACTATTTTGGTTTTATCTCTGTATACCTACTGTTTGTAATA
>JANZXR010000003.1:30488637-30501863 GCA_027575705.1 Erythroxylum echinodendron
TCCTCCATATATATCCTTAATTGTGTTAGATTTGTGTGTGTCTAAAAACAAGAATTTTCAATAGAGTGGTATCAAAGCTTGAGAGATTAGAGAAAATGGCCAACAATAATAACCGTGTTCCATTTCAAGTACCTCGTCTAACAAAAGAGAACTATTCAACTTGGTGCATTTAGATGAAGGCTTTGTTGGGTTCGCAAGATGCTTGGGAGATAGTAGATAAAGGATATGTGGAACCAGCAGAAGGAGCCATTTTGAATCAGGCATAAAGGGATGCTTTGTGTAATATAAGGAAAAAAGATCAAAAAGCTCTCACCATAATCCATCAAGCAATTGATGATGGAACGTTTGAAAAAAATCTCTAAGGTAGAGACTGCCAAACAAGCACAAAACACATATAAAGATGTTGATCAGGTGAAGAGAGTAAGACTTCAAACGTTGAGAGGAGAATATGAAGCCTTACACATGAATGAATCTGAGTCCATCTCAAATTATTTTACAAAAGTTCTCAAAGTGGTGAATGATATGAAGAGATTTGGAGAGAAGATTCTAGATTGTCAAGTTGCTGAAAATTTTCTTTGCGCACTTGATGAAAATTTTAATTTTATCATTGTAGCAATTGAGGATTCGAAAGATTTGAGCCTAATGACAATTGATCAACTCAGGGGTTCCTCACAAGCCTATGAAGAAAAGATTTTACAGAAGAAGAAAGAGCCCATTGAGCAGTTATTGCAAACAAAGCTTCAACTGAAGACAGGTGATGATCAAGAAAAGGGTCAAAATGGATGAGGACGAGGTCGTGATAAAGGTCGTGGATGTGGAAGTTCACGCGGACGTGGGCGAGGAGGATATAACAAAAATCAAGATGTTGGTCAGCACACTAATTCCTCACTAGGCCGAGGTCGTGGTCGTGGGAATTACTCAAGGTTGAATGGGAGACAAAATGATGAAAGAAGGTATGACAAAAGCCAAATTGAAATTTTCAATTGTCATAAGTTTGGTCATTATGCTTGGGAATGCAAAAATAAAGTTGAAGAGAATGTTAATTATACTGAGGAGGAGATAAAAAATAAGGGCACACTACTTCTTGCATGCAAATCTGATGAGAGCAATGAAAGCAATTTTTGGTCTCTTAACAGTGGCGCGAGTAACAACATGTGCGGCCACAAATCATTATTTATAGAGCTTGATGAATCGATAAGCGGTAATATTACTTTCGAAGATGCAAAAAAAATTGCAATAAGGGGAAAGGTAATATTCTGATCCGCTTAAAGAATGGGAAACATGAATTTATTTCCAATGTTTACTATATGCATGGCATAAAGAATAATATTTTGAGTTTGGGGCAGCTTATGGAGAAAGGCTATAATATTTTCATGAATAATTATAGTCTTTCACTCAGAGATTAAGATGAAAATTTAATTGCTAAAGTACCAATGACGGAAAACAGAATGTTTCTATTGAATATTCAAACTGATATTGCAACATGCTTGAAAGCATGTGTGAAAGACTCATCATGGACATGGCATTTAAGACTTGGGCATTTGAATTTTAGTGGATTGAGATTGCTAACAGAGGAGAACATGGTGAAAGGATTGCCTTACATTCATCACCCAAACCAGTTTTGTGAAGGATGTATTTTTGGCAAGCAATCTAGAAAAAGCTTTCCAAAAGAATCTTATTCAAGAGCAAAGGAGCCTCCGGAGCTTGGGCATACGGATCTTTGTGGGCTAATCACACCAATCACACCAAGTTCTTTCGGTAAGAATAACTATTTTCTGTTATTCATTGATGATTTTAGCCAAAATGGGTTTATTTTGTTAAACAAAAATCTGAGGTGTTCGGAGTGTTTAAAAGATTCAAAGTTTTTGTCGAAAAGGTGAGTGGGTATACCATAAAAGCTTTGAGATCAGACAGGGGAGAAGATTTTACTTCAAGGGAGTTCAAAAGATTTTGTGATGAAAATGGATTCCAAAGGCCCCTCAAGGCTTCATTCACAACACAACAAAATGGTGTAGCTGAGAGAAAGAATCGATCAATCTTAAACATGGCACGAAGCATGCTGAAAAGTAAGCAAATGCCGAGGGAATTTTGGGTCAAAACAGTAGATTGTACTGTGTATCTTTCTAATAGAAGCCCTACCAGAAGTTTGTAGAATATGACTCCTTAACAAGCCTGGAATGGATAGAAACCAAGTGTTGCTCACTTGAAAATCTTTGGGAGTGTTGCTTATGCTTATGTCCAGGATCAAAGACGGACGAAGCTGGATGACAAAAGTGAAAATTTTGTGTTCATAGGCTACGATTCAAGTTCGAAAGGATACAAGCTCTATAATCCCAAAAATGGAAAACTTGTGACCAGCGATGTCATTTTTTCCGAGGAAGCTATGTGGGATTGGAATACACAAAAAGAAGATTATGTTTTCTCTCCATTTGTTGAAGAACGCATGGGAGAAAATATTGAAGCAGATCAAGAATACGTTATGCCTGCATCTCCTCATCATAGTGAATCATCTACATCATTGGAAGAAAGTCCTATTGGGCTTCGTGGCTTAAGGAATTTAGGGGAATTGTATAACGAAACTGAAGTGATAAATAATCTTACCTTATTTTGTCTTTTTGCAGATAGTGAACCAATTGATTTTGCAGAAGCTAGTCAAGACAAAAGGTGGGTGAGGACAATGGATGAAGAAATTCAAGCCATTAACAAAAACAATATTTGGGAACTTGCAGCTTTTCCTAAAGGACAGAAAGCAATCGGAGTCAAATGGGTGTTCAAGACCAAAAGAAATGCTAACGAAAATGTGGAGAGGCATAAAGCTCGACTTGTAGCTAAAGGCTACAGCCAACGCCAAGGTGTTGATTACGATGAAGTTTTTGCTCCCGTAGCTCGTTTGGAGACCATCAAATTAATTATCTCATTGGCTACTCAACATGGATGGAAAATTTTCCAGATGGATGTCAAGTCCGCTTTCTTGAACGGGTATTTGGAGGAAGAAGTTTACTTGGAACAACCTCCTGGCTACATTATAAAAGGCCAAGCAAGCAAGGTTCTGAGATTGAATAAGGCCTTATATGGATTGAAGCAGGCTCCGAGAGCATGGAATAGCTGAATTGACAACTATTTCTAGAAAAATGGTTTTGTGAAATGCCCATATGAACATGCCCTTTACTTCAAAACAAACAAAAATGGTGATGTATTACTTGTTTGTTTGTATGTGGATGATTTGATTTTCACAAGAAATAATCCAAGCGTGTTCGATGAGTTCAAGAAAGCAATGATTGGAGAATTTGAGATGACAGACATTGGAATGATGACATATTATATTGGCATTGAGGCGAAACAAATGAGCCAAGGAATCTTTATTTCTCAACAAAGATATGCCAAGGAAGTCTTAAAGAAGTTCAAAATGAGTGATTCCAAATCTGTAGCAACTCCGGTGGAAATAGGGATCAAGTTGTCAAGATATGAAGAAAGTGAATCTATTGATCCAACATATTTCAAAAGTCTGATTGGCAGTTTGAAATATTTGACTTGTACAAGACCAGATATATTATTTGGAGTTGGTTTAGTGAGTCGTTTCACGGAAAATCCAAGTGCTACACATTTGAATGCAGCAAAAAGAATTCTTCGCTATCTCAAAGGTACGCTTGCCTATGGGTTATTTTATTCATTCTCTGAATGTTTTAAACAAGGATATTGTGATAGTGATTGGGCTGGAGATATAGACGATTGTAAAAGCACTACAGGATTTGTATTATTTATGGGTGATACTGCTTTTACATGGAGTTCAAAAAAACAACCCATAGTGACTTTGTCAACCTATGAGGCTGAATATGTTTCCGCTACTTCCTCTTTCTGTCATGCTATATGGTTGAGGAATTTGCTTAATGAAATTGGACTTGTGCAAGATGAAGCAACGAAGATTAATATAGACAATAAGTCTGCTATTGCTTTATCTAAAAATGCAGTTTTCCATGATCGTAGCAAGCACATTGATACAAGGTTTCACTTTATCAAAGATTGTATTTTGAGAAAGGAGATATGTGTGAAGTATGTGAAGGCCGAAGATCAAGTGGCAGATATCTTTACCAAGGCTCTCAAGATTGATGTATTCAAAAAGTTGAGACTGCTGCTCGGAGTATGTCCAAAATCATGTTTAAGGGAAGATGTTGGAAGTTAAACATGATTTACAAATGGTTCATGAGTTAGGAATACGAATGGTTCATGAAGTTACGAATATGAAGAGTTCATAGAATTTGAAGATGAATGGTTGTGCAATTTATGAGCATTTTAATTAAGTACTTGTAACAGCTTTATTGCATTGATGTGAGATGTGTGTATAAAAAAAAGGGGAAGAGAGGAAAACAGTGTTGCGGTACAGAGTTGGTGAGAGTCTTTGTACCTTTTTTTTTTCAGCAAAGAAGCTTTACTTTCTCCTCCATATATATCCTTAATTGTGTTAGATTTGTGTGTGTCTAAAAACAAGAATTAACAACACTTCGACCTTATAATTCTAGTAAATTTAGTTTTAGCACAAATGTTGTGTTTATCTTGGACCTTCTACCTCCCATTTTTGTCATCGATGTCTAACAGAACAAAATATCGAAAACCAATACTAGAGAGAATAGGAGAAGGTCCCTATATATCAGAATGGACAATTTCTATTGGAGAGGTAGCATTATGTTCTACTGATGCTAATGGAATTTTTGCTAACTTTCCCATAAGACACGATGGACATGGAGAGGAAGACACTGGAGTGGACATTGACAATTTATTGTCTTGGACAATCTTGGTGATTGTACGTGGTTGAGGGTGAACCAGCCTAGAATGCCAAACATCATATGGAGCATATTGAACTAGTAACGCAGCAAGGGAAGAGGACAAATTTGGCGGAAATAGATACAAGCCATGTTCATTGACACCTCTCAGGAGCTCCTACTTAGTTTCCTGGTTTTTGATAAGAAAGAAGGACGACCAAAATTCAAAATAACAATTGTTGTCATTGCAGAATTTTTGAATAGAGATTAATGGTTTAGAAATAGTAGGAACATGCAGGATATTATATAAAATGAAATTATGAGATGGAGTGGAAAAGGATGTAGTGCTTGATGTGAGATATGAAGACCTTTAACATTGGCAGCAATTAATTGAGTTGTACCACCATATTGTTGTGGAAGATGGAGCGCATCAAGGTCTGGAGTGATATGAGTTGTAGCACCTGTGTCAGCAACCCAATTCTGAGTTGGAGAAATGGCAGGTTGAGGTGAAGCATTGGAGGAGGGACACATGATTGATGAAAAGTGATATTGGCTTCTAGTGCACCAGGTCTAAAATATGATGAAGAGCCTTGATTAAATTCTTGATATCTACGACTGCAAACATTAGCAGTATGGTTATTAAATCCACATATTTGACAAGCAGGTCCTCTACGTCGTCTGTTAGGTTGATTGGGGCGAACAGAAAATTGGAGACAGAATTTGTGGTTGGAGATCGAGGTGGCTGTGGTTGAGATTGTAGTGTTGGTAATAGCGGTGGTTGATAGACAATATTGACGAGGTGAGATTCCGATAGATAGCTCTTGGTTAACAGCTCATGATTAACATGTTGATTGTGGAGTTCATTGAATGTGACTCGTGTAGCATGCAGGTTAAGTCCAGAAACAATTTCTCGAAATTCAGAACCAATATTACGAAATACAATGGCATTGAATTCTGCTGGTGTTAACGGTCTACCACCTGCTGCCAATTCATCTGTAAGAGATTTGGCTTTGAGAAGATAGTAACAGAGAGATCATTTTTCTTCAATTCATTGAGTTCAATATGCAGCTGCAGTTGTTTTGTTTGAGAAACTACTTCAAAAGTATCAGATAGAGATGTCCAAATGGCTTGAGAGGATGAAAGCCCAACAACATATGGGAACACTTCTTCCGTTCGAGAAGAAAGAAGCCATGAGAGTAACATTTGATCTTTTTGATACCATTCTTGATAGGCTGGATTATCAATAGGAGAAGAAGATTATCATTGGACATAATTGTTTCGGAAGGAGTTGTAGTGCCATCAACGAAACTCTTTAAGTTTTGAAAGTTCAACAAGGGAAGCAGCTGAGTTTTCCATGCTAAGCAATTTCTGGAGGTTAGTTTGATGGCAAAATTAAGTTAGGTAGAGGTAGATAATGAAGGGGACGAAGAGGCAAAAGAAGGAGGAATAACTTGCGTGTTGGTATTTGAAGTCATTATGGCTATGATACCATGTGAAATCTGAGAATTATGGACTGAGAAATAATATTTATTTCACACACTATTTTAAGTACATCAGATTGCTATATACAGAATTATACAATACAAGATAAGTACAGGTGATAAGAATAAGAGCTAAAGATAGATAACAGGAAATATTAGCATAATAGATATTTGCTGTAATCTGCAGCAAATATCGGCTGCAATCTGCTGAAGTATCTGTTGTAATCTGCAGAATATCTGCTCCTTAACTAGTATAACTAGGAACAATTAATGAATAATATATAAATGCAATTTGAATCTCATATGTATGATCTCATAATAATTTCAATTGCACAGTAATTATTCTAAGAATTTTACATTTATAATTGAAACATCAAATACACTTAACAAAATACATAAGATAAAGAAAACCTTTGTTAATTAAAATAATAATGTTATACGTAAAATTGCAATCAACTGATTAGCTGTAAAAGCATAAACTAATACCAAAACTCATCCAAAATAGACCATTAAGATTGTGCCGTTCCATATTATAAGTAGAACTGCTGCTTCTAACGCTATTTTTGGAAAGCCCTTGCTTTATGCCACTAAGGCTGTTCTTTTACCATATCAACTGTTCATGAAGTTCTTTATAGAGCGCGAAGTATAGGAGAGGCAGTTATGGATCGATATTTGTCATTGGACAACAGGGGTTCACCAAACAAATGAATATATAAAAGTTAAAACCAATGGCTGCAAGGTAAGCAGAATTGCTGAAAAATTTTGAAGTAGGGGACGTAAACGTAAAATTGTAAAACTTACGAATTGTAAAATTCTTGAAAGAACATTAAAAGGTATTTGCATTGTCACCATCACATATAAAAGGAATAAGGTCATACATTATAAAACACAAGTCTAATGTTGCCTTTATTGTCAAGCCCATCAAGTAGAAGGGAAGAATGTTTTGCAGCTGAATGACAACACATGGAAGTGGCAGACGTACATGAATTTCAAAGATAATTACTTGTTACCTAAAATACACCAATTAGTAGACATCCATATATGTATAATTGAGCTATAACTAGATTTGCATATAGGAGCACATTTAAAAATGCATTTGTTGCTTATAATAAAATTTGTTGTTTTCAAATGGTGCAATATAGGTTGAAGAATGCAAGAGTGACTTATTAGAGGTTGGTTAACTCTATGTTCAATAAATAGATCGACAAAAACATAAAGGACTACGTAGATGCCATATACTTATGATATCAAGTGGTAAATTATTAGGTTCAAAATGATCCAAAGTGGCTTTGAGGCCAACTCATAAAAAATCCATGCAGCCACATAAATGAAATCATCCCAAACCTCAAAGAGGCTCAAAGCCTCACTGTTAAAAGAACAAATTTATCTCGATTTCTTTTTATCTTTGCAGAGAAATACCTCCCAATTTTTTAAGATTTTAAGGTAATTTAAGAGGTTTGAATGAAATGATAAATGTCGACATATCTTTTAGGAACTAAAAATTTTATTTATAGAGCCTTCTAACATACTAGTGTTATCTTCTTTATGTGTATTTCCGATGAAGTTCTGATGATGGGGGGATGGGATTAATTATGTGTTTCTGAACTTTTTTTTTTATACTTATTTATAGGCTAATGAATGAGTTGTCTATTCTAATAAATGGTTACAAAAAATTTATATAAAACAAATTTATAACGAATATATTAAAAATAAAAAAGAGTAAAAAAAGAGAGATAAAATGATTTATATGGATTCGGCCGAACAACCATTAGCTTACTTCCAATATCCAAACTCCAATTAAGAATTTATTATCTTCTGCTGTTAATGAGTAAAGACAAACCCTCCATTTAGCTTACTTTGGATATCCAAACTCCAATTAAGAATTCATTATCTTCTTCTTTTAATAAATAAAGAGAAACCCTTCATATATCATCTTTCTTGTCACAAGAGAAGAGAAACCTTTATAATCATCTAACTTTACCACGAGTAAAAATTAACTCTTTACAAATAGTGTTAAAGGTCAAACAATTCCAACTTCTCTGTAACCTGTCAAGACTTTTAGAAACTCTGTTGTATGTCAATTCAAAGTTTATTCCTACAACTCATTTGTAGTGTGTTTACGACAATAACAAACTTAAGTAGTAGTTAGACACACAGCATACTCATTACAACTGACTAATTTCTAAACATATTTGATTAGTCGTTACCTTCTACTAGATTATGTCTAATTTGTTAGCTTATCTCCTAGCTTAACAACATCACTTATTCTACAATTTTTTTGTTCCTTTTTGTCAATTCAAACCCTTAGAGCGAAATTCTAAATAAATAAAGTTGAGAATTTCAACTCTCAAGTCTTTTCAAGGATAACAGATATTGATAAAAAATTAATTGGGTTTTCTAAACTTTTTTAAAAAATTTTGAATATTAAGAAAATTATGTGCTGTACATATGACACTATAGACCCAAAACAATAATATATTTCTGTCAAGTTAGTGACACGATAGAAAGCTGATGAAGTCAACATGTCACTTGCAGTTGAATGTTTCTAAACTAATAGGATTTAATTTAAATAATATAAAATGTTAAAGATAACTTATATTCAACTCTAAATGTCAAGGTTAATTTTAACTTTTTAGCCTTTTTATGTATTTTGTTCCGGTTTTGTTCCTGACCCTCCCAGGGGTCTTTCTGTAAACAAGTTAATTGTTGGAGCTGTCTTCTTCCTTGTATTTCAATTGTTCATCTCTCTCTTCTTCTTTTTTTTCTTTCTAGCAAGACAGAGTCTATTTTGAAACGAGGTCATATTTAATGCAAGTATCAGTCATTCTCGGTTGAATAAGGTGTTCTCTTTAACTTCCACAGAGAGGCTTAACCCCACAAATCCAAATTATCAGATTGCACACGCGACGTAAACCAGAACGATCTGTCTTGTTCTTTGATAGCCAAATGGTATTAATACCTTGGTGGAATGGTATCAAACTTTGTCGTCATGACGTGGCTTATCATTTTTCATCCGTCTCCATAGACTTTGGAGATGGACTTTTGTGTTAAATTTTGTGGAATTTCATGACAAGAGTCATGGCACCGCATTTAAGTTGGCAAACGGTTGTCACATGGACTTTTGTGTTAAATTTTGTGGAATTTCATGACAAGAGTCATGGCACCACATTTAAGTTGGTAAACGGTCGTCACAATTTAAAGGTAAATGTACGATGCTCCTTCTCCTTCAAAGTTCTGATTTAATAAAAAAAATTAAGACAAGATAATGTTTTGGTAAAAGAATACAGTTTGATAATGTTAAACTTAAAGCTTTAGTAAAAGAGCATATAAAAATTTACCATTTTATCTTAATTCAAATATTAGTAACTCGTATGTTCTTTTATCAATTTACAAAATTTTATAGACAATTTGTACTAACAGTTAACTATTATGAATTTATATATTTATTATTTTGTTTCTTTAAAAGAAAACATGTATCATCTAATCAATATAGGTGAGATTATAAAAAGGAGGATATAGTTTATGAGTATAAGGCTTCAACTAAATCTTATTTAATAAACAAATTCAGCAGATAAATTTACCACATTTGTTAACATTTTTGGACCAATTTACTCGGAGAATGAAAAGTATGGAAAACTGGTGGGCTTTTTTAGCATGATTAAGGTAAAGATATATAATACATAAGACAAAATTATACGCTTGATTTATTAAATAAAATTGTATAAACTAGATTTTTTTATAATTTTAAATATTTGAAGCTAATATAGGATAACATAAGTGTTTTATATAATATAAAATTATTTAGGAAACATTGTTTTTATAACTTTACTTGAATTGTATGTCATACGTAGAAAAAATAATTAAATTGTATGCAATTCTGAAAGAGGTCAATAGGTGTAGCAATGAAAGATCTACGGTTGAACATAAAGAGAAACAAGACTTAGAAAAATAGGAGTATCAACTTCAATTGCCCTTAATAACATGAAATGTTAGGAGAAAAACTGTCATAAGAAACAACAATTCCCTAGGGGTTTGTTTTGGATAATAACCCCGTTGTTATTGGCATGATAAAAATCAAATTGATTAAGGAGAAGTTTTTAGGATTAAAGCTAACAGGTGAACATTGGAAGTTTGAATCAAACCATGAGGAGCATTAATATAATTTTAGCTTTTGACACCGCCAAGGTTGAAGTGGAAGTCCTCAATACTGGTGATCAACACATCCGTATGCTTCCTATAGGAGAACACTAGGATTCTGCCTACTTGTGTATGCAGGATGTGATAAAACATACACAAGCAAGAGGGGGGTGAATTATTTGTGACTTGAAAATTTTTCAAGGTTATTGCCAATTTGTGTAAACAATAGGAGTCTGCTAATGATTGTTTTGATGTTGTTATGAACATTTTTGTGGATTATACTTGTTCATGATTCTTTTAGGTTTATAAGTATTTGTGATATTCTGATTTTTTATGATTATGATCCTTTTTGCTAATGACAAAGGGGGAGAGTATGATATATTTTTTATTTTTGCTAACCGATTGAATGGTGATATATTTTATCAATGATTTTTTGTTATCTTTCAATAGGTTCCTTACTTAAGAAAGGTTCCTTCTAAACATGATTTTGAAGGTTAGTGTTAATTCATGTTGTTTTGAACATAGCTACTGTTGTTTTTAATAAAGAAATTCTTGTATAGCTTGATATTGTTATTTTTGTTATATTTTATTCCTGCCTTATCATAGACGCCTTTACCATTACCAAGAAATGCATCAAGATTATTCTTTCATCAACGAAATTTGCTAAATTCTTTTCTAGAGATGCGATTATTTTAGCAAATTTCTCCTTTTGAAATTTTAGCATATCAATCTCTTCTTCTAATTGTTTTATTTTTTCAGAATCATTTTCAAGCAATGCGTTTTATAATTGAATCACTTTTTTTCCAAAAGCTCCTTTTCAGAAACTTTTTGCTTGTAATTATTTTCAAGAGACACATTTTTAGACAACAAGTTCTTATTCACTGATTCTAATGATTTAATTTTATTCTTCAAAGATGCATCATTATTTTTAGACTTTTCAACCTCTTTGAAATACTGTACAGTTAAATTTTTTATACTGAGCATACAGTTTATGATGTACATCTCGTAATTCATCAAATTCAATATCAGAGTCAGAATAACATGCTCATCTTTACCTGAATCAGCTATAAGGCAAACATTGCTTACTTCTTCAGACTCTTCTTCATCGAAGTTTTTCAAAATCTTCATCAAACCAAGCTGCAGTCATAGCATGCTTTCTGGGTTTTCTATTTTCAGTCTTATCCTTTAGAAGTAGAAAGGGACATTCTTGTTTGATATGTCTAGGGTTCTCACAGTGATAACATATAATTTGAGTATTTTAAGTACTGCTACTATAGTCTTTTGATAGGAACCTGCTGTTTCCAGTTCTTGTATTTCCTTCTCTTTTCTTTGTCATTTTCTTTTTGTAGAAACATGCATATGTTTTGACCATAAAATTCAATTTATCATCTCCATCTATCTGCAATTTAGTCTTGCTTTTATCACCATTTGATGGAGTTGTATCGTCAGTAGCTTTTAGAGCCAGTCCTCTTCTGCAAGACGATCCTTGGTCTTATCGAAGATCCGTCTCATGGATGATCAAATTTCCTCTTAGTCATTGCTGGAACCCCACCCTGGCGAGTCACGTGCCCGGCGTCCTACGTGATATCTGGTCGCGCATCCCACAAGGGAGGAATTCCCCACCAGGTCAAACCTCAAAACAAACGAACTCATTTCACTTACCTCCGATCTTATCACTTTAATTTAATTCTTACATTTCAAAAATAATATCCAAAAATTTTCAATTGCATAGAAAGTTATAAAAATGTCATGGAAAACCAACGCTTCAAAAATCAGGTCAATCGGAGGTCGGAAGAAAAAGTTATGGCCAAAAGAGTGGGGAGAGGTCAAAACTTCAAAAGGGAAAGAAAATAAAAAAAAATGAAAATCAGAAACTTGACATAAGCTGCGTCGCACTCCAACCGTGTCGCGGCCGCGAGAGGCGCGGCTAAGCGCTCGCGCGCGAGCTGGATGCTCCTCGACCGCGAGCAACTTCCGTTCGTGAGGGGCTGCGAGGCTAACCCTCGCCCGCCCTGGCGATCGCGAGCACTCGCACTGCCAAGGAGCTGCGAGGCGAACCCTCACCCGCCCTCGCCACCATCTCGCAGTCGCAAGGCACGCTGAATGCGAGCGCTCGAGACCGCGAACACTCGCCCTCGCGAGTGGCTGCGAGACCCATACATCAAAACGACAGTCCATCTTCAAACATCCATAACTTCTTACTCAGAACTCCAAAATTCGTAATTTTGGTGTCAATAAAAAGTTAAAAGGAAGCTCTACAACTTCCATGAGGGATATAGAAACCAAATTGTCTCTAAGGGGGTTAAAAACCATTGCAAAGAAACTGCCTGCAAAAACTTCTTAAACAGTAACAGAATTTCTAGACATCATAACTTTCCAATCTTTGGCTCAAAAATCTTATACTTCATATCATCAGAAAGATAAAAAGGAAATCCACAACTTCCATGAAGACCCTAAGAACAATCTCAAACTCTATGAGGGTCAAAAGTTCATTCAAAGTTTCTGCCCAGAAACTTGCAATTTTGACCGCACCTGCACCAAAATTCAGCAACCTATATCTTTCAACTCCCACATCCGAAACTAGTACATGATACATCATTGGAAAACTATGAAAATCCTCTAAATCTTTCCAGAAAACTACTTAACCCAATTTGATCTACATCAGTCCAAAATTGGCCTAAAAAACAGTACACAAAATCTATCCTTATGAAGAGTTTGCAACACACAAAAGTAATCATATGGAAACAATAACACAATTTCTATGAAATCTGCACGTCTTCCATTAATATCATAAAATGTATTCTTACAAAGCTTTAGTGGGCATTTTCTTAGCCCAATACACCAAAGTCTC
>JANZXR010000003.1:30501963-30513662 GCA_027575705.1 Erythroxylum echinodendron
TTGGCCAAGGCTCGCCAACACTCGCACAAACCCATATTCTGGACTTAGGGGTCTAACAGTAACCTATGTACCAAACATACATGTAACTAGAAGGTTTACTTACTTTTCTAAGTTTAAGAATTATTTGGCCTTTACATTTCGCAGCAAGTTCCTTCTTTGACTTTTAAGTTAACGAACTTAGAATCTAGCATGAATTATATATATATGTATATATATTATATATATATATATATATGAATATACACACACACACATATATATATGTGTGTGTGTGTGTGTGTGTGTATGGTTACATGGAAACGCAAACCATCCAAGCGTAGACAACCTTCCTTTCACCTCTGTTCAATATAAGTTAAATTCATAGAATTTCAGGTATTTGCTTGGACTTCCACCATTCGGTGCAAGATGAGAATCAGTCCTTCTGAAAGCCTTCGCATGTTCCTTTTCTTAGTCTTTCTGTCCATGAAAATGGCGACGGAGAAAAACAACGCAACAATTCCGGTGAATGTGGGAGTCATTCTGGACAATGATGATGAGGTCAATAAGATGGCGTTGAGCTGTATTAACATGTCACTTTCAGACTTCTACGCCGTTCACGGTGGTCAATATAAGACCAGGCTATTCCTTACCATCAGAAACTCCAAGCAGGATGTTGTTCAAGTAGCTGCCGCAGGTTTTATTTGATCATGAGTTCATGACTTTTTTTCATTATTAGTTTTGTTCATGATTTATGGTCATAACTGTTGCTCATAGGAGTTCGAAGGAGAAAGTAATTGACGCCTGTTATGTTGGACGTCAGAAGAAAGGAGTTTCAATAATTATCTTAAACCTATAATTGGAAGTTTCTTCTTCTTTCAAGGAGTAGAGAAAAAGATAATTCATGTGGAGGTCCTATCCCTGTTACATTTTCGCAGGCGTAGTTCATCACCTAACAACAGTTGTCTTACTTGTCTGTTAGACCGTAGGAACTTTGATAGAGATAACTATATAAACTAATCATTTAACTCTACAGGTATTTGCCTTCTTATATATCTAATATTAGCAATGCATGCTGGGCGAGTTAATAGCCAATAATGACAATTGCAGAACTAAGTATACATGTATATATATTGTGCCTGATGCATACTTGCCATTTTATGCTAGAAGTACAAATCTTTCCGATGATGATGTGAGCTTCAGGGGATTTTCACTTGCGTTCAAAATTAGTTGCAGGCTCAGTGATCCAGAGAAGAGGAGTCATATTGGAGAGTTTAGATTTGGGTTGCATGTGTCTTGGACTAAAATTAGTAGTTGTACAAAAGAATTGGTACAAATTAGGAAAAGGATATTAATTAAGTCGTTTCTGTCCTTACCAAACCTTACTTAAAAATAGTTAGAATGTTATGAAAATAATTTGGAATTTTTAGCTTATGAGATGATATTTTATTAAAAAGAGTAATGTCCTAAGTGACTAAATCAATAATTTCTTTTTATATGAATAATAAACCTTTATAAAAATAGTTGTAATAAGGAAATTAATAATTTTCTTGTCAAAATGGCAGGCCTAGATCTGATAAAAAATATTGAAGTGAAGGCAATATTAGGGCCAAGAACATCGATGCAGTCTACTTTTGTAATTGATATGGGAGCAAAAGCTCAGGTTCCCATTATCTCATTTACTGCGTCAAGTCCTTCCTTGAGCTTTCTTGGGAATCCTTATTTTTTTCGAGCCACACAAAACGATGCAACTCAAGTGAAAGCCATATGTGCGATAGTCAAAGCTTTTGGATGGAGAACAGCTGTACCTGTGTATGTTAACAATGAATTTGGTAGAGGAATTGTACCTTCTTTGATTGATGCTTTGACAGCAATTGACGCTCGTGTTCCCTATCGGAGTGCCATTTCTCCGACGGCCACTGACGAGGAGATCGGTGAAGAGCTCTATAAGTTAATGGCTATGCAGGTTAGAGTTTTTATTGTGCATATGTCTCCTACTCTTGGCTCTCGTCTTTTCCTCATAGCTAACAAGCTTGGAATGATGAGTCCTGGATATGTTTGGATTATTACTGATGGATTAGCTAATTTCTTGAGTTCTATGAACTTATCAGTTGTTGATTCCATGCAAGGTGTGTTAGGAGTGAAACCTTATGTTCCCCGAACGAAAGAGCTAATGAGTTTTCAAAATCGGTTTAAGAGAAAATTCATGCAAGATAATCCTGATATAGTGAATGCTGATTTAAACGTTTATGGTTTCTGGGCCTATGATGCTACGACAGCGTTGGCAATTGCTGTTGAGAAAGCTGGGACTATCAACCTAGGCTTCCAAAAGCCAAATGTTTCTAGAAATTCAACTGATCTTGAAAATTTGGGAGTGTCTCTGTCCGGTCCGAGCCTTCTTCAAGCATTGTCAGAAATCAATTTCAAAGGCCTCTCAGGAAATTTTAGCTTTGTTAATGGGCAGCTAAAGTCATCGCCTTGCCAGATAATTAATGTGCATGGAGATGGAGCTAGAGGGATTGGATTTTGGACAGCAGAAAATGGACTTATCAGAAAGTTGAATACTCCAATAAACAGCAGTACAAGTGCATATTCTGCATCTAAGTCCAGTCTTGCACCTATTATATGGCCAGGAGAGGTAACTTCTATTTCCAATAGTTGTGAGATTCCACCAAACGGGAAAAGGTTGAGAATAGGAGTGCCAGGAAAGCGTGGCTTCGCTGAATTTGTAAATGTGACTGAAGACCCTAGTACTAAATCCTTCAATTTTGGAGGTTACTGCATTGATATTTTTGAAGCCGTAGTGAGCATGTTGCCTTGTGGATTGCCATTCGATTACTTCCCTTTCGAGATCTCTGGAAACAAAACTTACGACGAACTGGTTGATCAAGTATACTTTGGGGTAAAGCACCAAAGCTCCACCATACTTTTGTTTTGATATCTCACTAAAATGTCAAATCTTTAGGCTTTGGCTACACATTTCATTTCTTTCTCTAACAACATTTCATTTGAGTGCTCCCAACAGAATTATGATGCTGTAGTAGGAGATGTGACAATTAGATTAAACAGGTCCAATCATGTCGACTTTACACTCCCTTACACAGAGTCCGGAGTATCAATGATCGTTCCTGTAAAAGACGACAAGAGCAAAAATGCATGGGTTTTCTTGAAGCCTTTGACTTGGGATCTTTGGGTCTCTTGCTTTTGCTTCTTTGTATTTACTGGATTCGTGATCTGGGTTCTTGAGCATAGAATAAACGAAGAATTCCAAGGGCCTCCTCTGTATCAAGTGGGAACTGGTTTCTGGTTTTCGTTCTCCACCATGGTTTTCGCACACAGTAATTTCCCTTCAATCTTTAAAATAATATTGAAAATTTTGATGAATTATTGCAGCATGAATCATAGCTTAACTCAAACTCATCATTCTTCCTCTTGAAGTAATATGCATTAATATATACAATTTGGTCATCTTGGGTGTTATACAGGGGAGAAAGTACGTAGCAATTTGTCAAGAATCGTGATAGTAATATGGTGTTTCGTTGTGTTGATTCTGATACAAAGTTACACAGCCAGTTTAACAAGTCTACTAACAGTCCAAAAGCTCCAGCCCACAGTTACTGATGTGAAGGAGCTTATCAGGAATGGTGCTTATGTTGGCTACAATGAGGGCTCATTCGTTTTGGGACTTTTGAAAGACCTCGGCTTCAATCAATCCAAGCTCTTGGCTTTCGATTCTCCCGAGAAATTGGAGACACTGTTCACCAAAGGAAGTGGCAATGGTGGTATAGTTGCAGCATTCGACGAAGTACCATACTTAAAATTATTTATGTCAAAGCATTGCTCCGAATATACAACCGTGGAGCCTACTTTTAAAACCGATGGCTTCGGCTTTGTAAGTTTTACTCCCTTCTCTTGTATAGCATTTCGTTTCCAGATGCGCGTTTTCAAAAATATGTATCACCATTTCAGGTGTTTCCTAGAGGTTCCCCACTAGTAAGTGAAGTTTCTAGGGCAATTCTAAACGTAACAGAAGGAGAAACAATGAAGAAAATAGAAGAAAAATGGTTTCGCAAAGAAGCAAGTTGCCCTGATCCAAGCACCTCTATTTCTTCCAACAGCCTCGGTATCGAAAGCTTTTGGGGTCTTTTCTTGATTACTGGAGGAGTTTCAGTTTTGGCTCTCCTGATATACTTAATCATGTTTATCTATGAACAATGGCATCTCATAACGTCACCCGATTCCAGGTCCTTGAGGCAAAGAACTGTTGCATTGTTTTGGAACTTCTATAACAGGGACTTGTCTTCGCATCCTACAGTACGAAACCAAGCGAATGATCAACAAGTTCAGCTTAAAGAAACAAGTCCATCGGTGCGTTCTATCCAAACAGAATTCTCTGGTGAGCAGGTCGGAGATTTTTCAGAGTATGGTGATCAGAATCCGAATGATAAAAAACCACCTCAAGAGGAGATATCGAGCTCGCCATTCAAGTCAACTCAAGAAAAAGATTGAATATTTTATTAGATATCACTGTCTGTATTATTTAGATGCTGGCAATACTTGTTAAAAATAAAATTGTCTATATATAAAAATGAAATAATTATAAGACTAAAAAAAGTTATAAATTTGTGATTATAAAAATAAAAATGATAAAGAATAGACATAAAATCATAATAAATTTCATAATAATACAAATCTAAATTTATAAGAAATTGTATGAATTTTAATAATTAAGAAAATTAAGGCTTTTGATAAAAAATATAATTTGATAAGATAAATGATAGTTTTAAAAAATTAAGAATTAGAGTAAAAAAAGTTTAAAATGACAAGAGGTTGGATATAAATTTATATTTAAAAATTAGATAATCTTTGTTTAAAATAAAATTTACATGAAATATAAACCATATGTTTTCTCAAACACTCTTTTTTTGTTTTTAAAAAAACACCCAAGTGGAAACAAAAGAGTCCATCCTATTTGTATAGCATTAACCCACAGCCTTTAATACTGAAATATGAATGTGATGATCTTCAGGGCCTTCACTTTTGTCCTTCTGAGAAGGGTTATGCTTATTCTGACATATTCTACATATTTAAAATCATGAATGGATTTTAACCAAGGCTTTTCTCCAACTCAATTTTGCATCTGAAATTTAATATAATATCAAGAAACCTAAATAAGTTTGCTTGTTTAAGGAACGACGTATATGATGATGCATTTACAGCCTTTTATACATTAAATTACCCGTCTTGGTTAATGTATGAAACGTGAATAACTGGAATTTTGAAAACGAAGCCAATTTACTGTTCTCTAATACCTATGTTGTCAGTGTAATAGTTACACCATAAGCTCTTTGGATATGAATTCAAATTAACTAAAAGTTAGCATTTGGTTACAATTTTTTTTAAATTGTAGCCTATTGTAATAAAAAACGCCCGTGTTTAAAAACTATTGGAACTTTAAGAATAATCACCATGAAAGTTTCACCAATTTATCGTACGAACTTAAATTGTTGAGGAATATTCTCGAAGAAAATTTAAATTTTATTTAGTGACATGTCCAAATACATCAAAATAACATTTCATCTTACAAGATAAAAATTAAGTATATTTTCATAGATCTTAAAACGTAATATTATTTGGCATGTTAGGTCAGCACTTCCACAAAATAGTTAAAAACGTAATTAAAAATATTTGATTATGTTTCTAGAAATATAGTTAAAAATGTTTGGCTACATTTCGAAAAACGTAACTAAAAATATTTATCTATGAAAAAATATAGTCAAAAATTATTGGTTACGATTTCTGAAAGCGTCACCTATAATTTTTAACTACAGGGATTTGGTGACATGTCATGCCATGAGACAGGAGCATAGCTAAAATTTATATATGACGTTTTGTAGTTTTTGTAACCAAAAGTCAACTTTGTTATAGTATTAAGACTGATGGGAATGGAACTTTTCCTAGTTCTGTTTGATTATTTGGGTGTCGATAATGCAGATATAATTACAATAAAGAATAAATTACATTAAGGATTAAAATGATAATATTGTCTATTACGCTCATAACTTAACTCTATAAAAGAAATAGAATCTTTCATCCTAATTTCATATAGTTGAGTATTCTTTTATCAACAAATGTGTTATGCTTTCATCTCCCAGGACGTGCATTTGACTTGGAAGGATGATCAAGAACCAATTATATCCATTGTTTACTTTGTTAGATTAATTTAATAGTTATAAAGTGTAACCCATATTATTTTATTAAATTCTAATATGAAGTGGATCCAAAATAATACTTATTGATCTTGTAATGAAAATTAGAATCAATGGAGTTAATTAATAAAACCCTTCCCTCTCTCTTCAGTTAAAAAACATGTTAACAGGTATCAACGAAACATACGTTCTTGCATTATTAGCAAAGAACTAAGAAAGAAAGATGGAGAGAGTAGATAAAGCTCTTACTTAAAGAAAGCATTTGTGAAGAAAATACAAGAGTGTTGAAGAAAAATATTTCCAGCTAAATTTTATTAATGAACGATGTGCCTTTTATAGGCTTTGTTTGTTGTAACAGACTAACAGGAGAACATTCTAGTATTTGAGCAAATAAAAAATAAGAAACCAAAAATAATAATAATAAAACTGGACGTTGGGCCATAGGTGTAGAGGTTGGACCATGGGACATAAGTCTGGTCTATACCATAGGGAAACATGGGGGAAGGGTGACCCGGACCAGCCCAAACGTTAGCTAGGTTGAGTCTTCAACATGTGAGGAGTCCACATGTGGAGACACCGTCGTTGTTAATACGTCTCCTCAAGCTGGACGGTATACATTGTGTATAACGCACAGTTTGGAGAACAAGGAGTGGAAAGATGGTCGTGGTAGCGCCTTAGTGAAGATGTCAGCCAGTTGAGCATCGGAGGACACCGAGAGAAGACGAATGACGTCATCTGTAACCTTGTCGCGAACGAGATGACAGTCGAGCTTGATGTGTTTAGTGCGCTCGTGAAAGATGGGGTTTTCAGCGATGTGAATTGCCGACTGGTTGTCACCATAGAGATAAGAGGGGCGTGGGTGATTGATGGCAAGGTCGCGGAGAAGAAAAGAGACCCATTGGAGCTCACAGATGGTTGTGGCAAGAGCGCAATACTCAGCTTCAGCAAAGTTGCGAGAGACTGTAGACTATTTCTTGGACTTCTAGGAGACTAGGGAGTCACCAAGGAAGACATAATAGCCGGTGAGAGATTTACGGGAGTCTGGACAGCTACTCCAATCAGAGTTAGAAAAGGCTCGAAGCTGTAAGGAGGTAGTAGCACGAAAGAGTAATCCTTGGCCTGGGGAACCCTTGAGGTAGCGAAGAACACGATGAGCAGCTTGCATGTGGGAGGTTCTCGGTCGGGACAGAAACTGCGAGAGTTGCTGGACAGCGAAATAGATGTCAGGTCTCGTGGTAGTAAGGTAAATCAACTTCCCAATTAGACATCAGTAGCTGGTGGTGTCGAAAAGGAGGGGTCCTCCTGTAGATAACAGTAGATTGGTTGTCATTGGTGTTGATGCAGGTTTAGAGTGGAGCAAGCCCGAGTCTTGAAGTAAATCCAGGGTGTATTTGTGTTGGAAAAGGTTGATCCCAGAAGAGGAGTGAGTGAGTTCAAGACCTAGAAAATATTTGGCAGGACCAAGGTCTTTGATCTTGAAAGCACGATCCAAAAAATGTTTGGTGGATCAAATAAGTGCGATGGAGTTGCTGGATAGGAGCACATTGTCAACATACACTAGGAGAATAATGAAGTCATCATGAAGCTTCTTGGTGAACATAGAGTGGTCGGAATGAGCTTGGAGGAAGCCATCAGATAGTAAGGTTGAGGTGAGCTTGAAGTGCCATTGCTGACTTGCTTGCTTCAGGCCATAGAGACTCTTCTGGAGGCGGCAGACCATCTCAGGATGAGGTAACGTCAAGCCATCAGGTGGAGTCATGTAAACTTCTTCATTTAAATCCCTAGGTAAAAATGCATTATTAATATCTAACTGATGTAGAAACCATTGGTTGGAAGCAACAAGAGCCAGAAGAACCCAAATGGTGGTTGACTTTACCATAGGAGCAAAAGGATCAGTGTAGTCAAGCCCTTCCTGTTGTGTGAAGCCCTTTGCAACAACTCTGCTTTTGCAACGTTGAAGGGATCCATCGGCATTAAATTTATATTTGTGGACCCATTTGGAGGCGACAATTGTTTTACCTGGAGGCAGAAAGGTAAGTTACCAAGTATGGTTTTCTTTCAGTGCATTTAATTCATCAGTCATTGCATCTCTCCATTCCTTATGCTAAATTGCTTGGGTGTAGGGCATAGGTTCTTTTAGAGAAAGTAGGCTAGCTGAGAAGGCTTGGTGCCGAGGGGAAAGGTAGGCATAGGATAAAACAGAGGAAAAGGAATGAGGGGAGGTGTGGGGAAGTGTGAGGCAATCATATTCGGTTAGGTAGGAAGGTGGATGAGTGGATCTGGTGGAGCGATGAAGTGGTTGAGAAGGTGGTGATGGAGGAGGAACAAATCTAGTAAGGGAAGAATGGGGAGAAGGGGAAGAAATGGTTTGTTTATGAGAAAAAGTAGGGAAATCTGCAGATGATAGGTTAGTGGATGTAGGAGAGGAGAAACTAGGTAAATTAGAAGGGGAGAATCTGTTCTGGAGGGGTTGTGAGGAAGGAGAATTTGTCTTCATAGAAGATAACATCTCTAGTCACAAAAAACTGTTTGGCACTTAGGTCGAATAGCTTGTAACCCTTAGTACCTGTAGCAAAACCAAGAAACACACATTTTCTTGCTCTAGGGTCAAACTTACCTCTGTTGGCTTCTTTTGTAGAAGCAAAACAGAGACAACCAAAAACTTTCAAAAGTTGTAAGTTAGGATTAGTGTTAAACAGGATAGAATATGGTGTTTTGTAGGATAGCAGTAGAGTAGGAACTCGGTTTATTAAGTAAACAGCATGAAGAATACAATCAACCCAAAATTTTGTAGGAAGTTGAGCTTGTAGTTTTAGTGCCCTGATGACATTGAGAATATTTTGATGCTTCCTCTCCACTCTCCTATTTTGTTGTGGTGTTTCCACACAAAATGTTTCATGTCGAATTCCCTTTCCTTGATAGAAACTTGTCATTGCAAATTCAACCCCATTATCAGTTCCGATGCATTTAATTTTCTTGTCAAATTGCCTCTCAACATAAGTACAAAATCCCTGTAAAAGTTGTCTAGTTTCAAGTTTCTGCCTCATCATATAGACCCAGGTCATTCTACTGTGATCATCCACGATAGTCAAAAAAAATTTGTAACCAAGATGGGAGGGTGTGTGATAGGGACCCCATATATCAAAATGAATTATGTCAAAACAAGCAGAGGCAATAGATTTACTAAAAGAAAAGGGTAATTTTCTTTGTTTTACGAAGTGACAAATATCACATTGTTCAACAAAGTGAAAAATTACAGAAGGGTCAATCTTAGATATGCTTTGCAATCTTTGATTAGATAAGTGGCCTAATCTCTTATGCCAAAGATGTTCTGGATGTGTGGTGGTACTGCAAACAAGATGACTGAGGTCCTGAGTGGATGGAAAAAGATGATAAAGTCTATGGATTTGCCTAGCAAAACCAATCGTCCTCATTGAATTGGTGTCCTGAATGGAGCATAAGGTAGATGTGAAAGTCAGTTGAAAAGAACCAGAGGCAGTGAGTTTGCTGATAGAGATTAGGTTAAAAGAAAAGTTAGGCATAAATAGAACATCAGTAAGGGTGAGAGAGGAGATTTTAATAGTTCTTACATGTGTTACAAACACAAAAGCTCCATTTGGTAATCTGACATTTAAATTGTTTACTGCTTTGCAGGTTGTAAAAAGATCCAAAGAGAAGATGAGGTGATCTGTAGTTCCAGAATCAACGATCCATGCGAATGACCAAGGATTAAAAGATAGCATAGGTTTGTATGTACCTTCTGTATGACTGGAAACGGTATTGACCTGAGCAGTGATAAGTCCTTCTCCTTTTGATTCTTCTGTTTGCAGCTGCTGCATTAGTTGACTATACTATTCACCATTCAAGCTATACATAGAGGTGTCTTGGGAGACTTCTCTATTGACTGATTGGGAATCCATCTCAAAGGGGAGAGTATCCAAGTTGGTCTCAACATGGTTGATTGTTTTAAATTTGTTCAGGTTGTGTTCTTTGGCAAAATAGTGGTTTCGGTTGGTTATGGAGAAATTTGGTGGAAAACCATGTTTGCGATAACACTTGGACTCAATGTGTCCAATATTACCAAAGAATGTGCATATAAGTCGTTTTGATTGTTGACTGAATTTTCTAGTGTCTGTCTTTGCATGTGGCTCTGATACTATGAAGAAAATACAATAGTGTTGAAGAAAAATATTTCTAGCTAAATTTTATTAATGAAAGATGTGCCTTTTATAGGCTCTGTTTGTTGTAACAAACTAACAGAAGAACATTCTAGTATTTGAGCAAATAAAAAATAAGAAACCAAAAAATAATAATAAAATTGGACGTTGGGCCATAGGTGTAGAGATTGGACCGTGGGACATAAGTCTGGTCTATACCATATGGAAACATAGGGAAAGGGTGACCTGGACCAGCCCAAACGTTAGCTAGGTTGAGTCTTCAACATGTGAGGAGTCCACATGTGAAGACACCGTCGTTGTTAATAATTTACAATTAAGAAAAGATTACACATATTGAGCTTGTTTAGTTAGTAATTTCTTTCTTTTGTTTACAGCATGAATCTTAAGGTTTTAAGGTGTTGAATCAATTGTGTCATAAATAATCTTGAGTGAATTTTATGTTCGAAATATTGCTTAGAATATTAAAAATTAAATTTACATGCGGTATTAAAACAAAATTATAACACTTTAGTTTGACCGTTATCCTAGGATTCATGATATTCATTAATATTGCTTAAAATTATAGAAAAATTATTTATTGCTTCTGCTATAATCCCTTAATCTAAGTCATCTTGTTTCTCGATTTATGTGGGCTGTTGATTGGGTTTGTATTAATCAATTGAACCGTCCACTCAATAATTAATCAAGTCGGAGATTTCGTAGGTTCCGTTCTTGTCTTACATGTCTGTTCTGAAATGTGTGTGCGTCGTTGCATCTAACAGATGCTATCACATTAAAAGATGGACCTAACCGTCTTTGAGCTATCACATTGTATGCATGGGGCCTACCATTGGATTTATAAAGCGTAAGTTTTACTGAACAAAGTATGAGACAGTTTTGCTTTTGATTGGATATTTTTTGCATCCATTGATACTTGAAGAAAGGTTTTTGTGGATCCACCATTAGGATTTGTGATGCATTAATTGTTTCCTGCATTTGTATGAAATCTGCAAAAAGTTATTCATGTTGGTGAGCCTACCATGGAAGGCTTTAAAGGTTATAGGCTTAGTTTAGAGGAGCGGTAGTGGTTGATAACTTACTGAAATGATAAATACTTATTCTCAATAAATACTTAGGTGTTTGAGATCAATGTTTTGATAACTACTGAAACATGAAAATAAGTGTTTGGCAAGTGCAGTTACAGTTGCTGAAAAGAGATAAAATAACTAAAAAATCCATTGATTTAATAAAATATTAATTATTGTATAAATAATTAAAATTATATTATTAGTAATATAAATTTAAAATTATAAATAATAAAATATTAAATTAAAATAAGAAAATATAAATAAAATAA
>JANZXR010000003.1:30521321-30535146 GCA_027575705.1 Erythroxylum echinodendron
TAATTAAGTTGGACTTAATTATAAAGTTTGAGAAACTTTGGGAATCAAATATGAGATATTTGATTTTATTAAAATTACATTAATTATAATTATTATTTTATTTTAATTATAATTAAAGAGATTTAATTTTGATAAAAGATTCTTATGATTTTTCTATTTAAACGGGAAGAGCTTTTAGAAGCTAGCACTTTTGTCTTTTCTCTCAAAAGCAGTTTGGGAATTGCTCTGTGGATACCATCAGAGGTTGAACGCTTGGACAACTTGTGATTGATAGTTTGAAAAGTTTTTTAAAGATTTTCCAACAAGAAAGTGAATAAGGTATAGTTTTTAAATCATTTAATGTTTTATTCAAGTTTATATAATTTTCGGGATCCGCTTAGAATCTGTAAATTTTTTTTTTATTTTTCGTTGTATCCGTGATTCGATCACGGTTAGATTCCAACAGTTTAACAAAAAAAGTTACTTTTAATAATTTTCCATGATGTACCATCAACATATAATCATGATGTATCAATGATCGTAGACTAATCTTAGTTCTATGCTTCCGTTGTATCTAAAGAAATATCAACCCTATGCTGTGCTCTGCCAATTATCCCACCATAATTACCTTGATAGAAACCTGAAAGCTTTACGTTGACGATTGTCAACCGATAAGCAGTCGATAGCAGTTCAGATCCTCTATATTCAAAAAATAGTGTGTTTTTGTGCCTTTTTAATCTCAACTACTCAATAAATAGGAGAAAGAAAAAATGAGTGGTTGACATTGAAGAGGCACAGGGCACACCATTTTTTAGGTATAGAGGATCTGAACTTAATAAACAGTTCCGATCCTCTGTACCCAAAAAATAGTGTGCTTTTATGCCCCTTCAATCTCAACCACTCAATTAGTGGTTGAGATTGAAAGGACACAGGGCACATAATTTTTTTTGGGTATAGAAGATCTGAACTTAGTAGACAATTCAGATCCTCTGTACTCAAAAAATAGCGTGCCCTTATGTCCCTTTAATCTCAACCACTCAATAAGTAGGAGAGAGAAAAAATGAGTGATTAAGATTGAAGAGGTACAGGGGCATACCATTTTTTGGGTACAGAAGATCTGAACTCAGTAGTCAGTTCAGATCCTCTGTACCCAAAAAATGATATGCCTCTGTGCCCCTTCAATCTCAACCATTCATTAAGTAGGAGAGAGAAAAAAGAGTGGTTGATATTAAAAGAGCACAAAGGCATACTATTTTTTAGGTACAAAAGATCAAAAAAAAAAAAAGTAGTTAAGATTGAAGAGGTATAGAAGCACACAATTTTTTGATACAAAGGATCTGACCTTGTTAGACAGTTCAGATAGAGCTAAGATCTAATGACGTACTGCTGAACATTTATTGATGCTTACCGGTAAGCATTGAGGTCGACTGGAACGGATGAACCTGCTTCTTTGATTTATTTATTGGATATATTTCCTTTGACATGACATTGTTTCCAAGTATGGTTGAGTCTTGCTTTCCGGGAAGCATCCCTTTTCTTGTTGTAATAAATTTATTCAGTCAATAAAATATTGGAGATTTTGCGTTTGTCAACAGGTTTAACGCCACGTCTTCATTGAGTCAATTGACTTTGTCGATTTAAAATAAGGCAGCTGGCATTCAAGAAAATATTCCTATCAACTTCAAGGTCAGAGTAAGGCAGGTTTGTCTTCATTTCATGGTTTAATCGATGTCACATCGTAATATAATATGTTACTATTTCCTCTACGGATTCCATTTAATGCTCTAATAATTATGAGAGCATCAAATTAGCTTTGTGTTTGCACAAACGCTGCCCACAGGAGAAGAACCTTGAGAATGAATTACCAAGGTCTAGACTTCCTCTGTATCAAGTTCAAATATACTGAAGTCAGTATTGCGTAGTATACTTCATTCTCATGGTCAGTTTGGCGTACTATATACTTCCTATAAAGTCAGTTTGAAATGTTCTACATCTATATATATATAAAACAAGACAAAAGCTTGAATGCGTATTTCTGAAGTTAAAATGGGTCAAAAGCAGAAATTAAAAGAGCCGAATGTAGATCTATATTTACCAATATTTTAAAAATAATCAAATATTAAATTGATAAGAAAATAGTTTAAGTTTTAAAAGTTTAACTAATACTAAGACCGTTATAGAACTGATATATAATAAATAACAAGTATAAAATTATAAGAATGAACAAAAATATAATATAAAATAAAATAAAATATATATTTGCAATAAAAGGAATACACCGATGTATGTTAATGTATAATCAATTAATAAAAATAAAAAATTAAAATTAAATATAACATAAAATTTAAAATAATAGTAACAATTAACAATTAAAATTATATTTTGAAGGAGGTGAGAATGGCAAAATTGGCTCGACCCGACTTTGGCCTGGGTTGACCGAGCCATGGGACGAAACTACTCGATCTGATTGGGCACGAGTCGAAAATATCTAGGCTTAGCTGGCCTGTGGTCCAATTGGGAGGTACTAATTTTTTTAAAAAATATAAGGTCGGGGGTTGGACCATGAGCCGGCAGCCCGTAGGTCGGGCCGACTCATTCCATCGCTAGAAGAAGGTTGGGTCTCATTATTATAAAATTTTTCAAATTCTCTAATACTATTTAAAGACTTATAAATAGTACTTTCATCCAAATATATGCATTAAAGTCTTCTAACACATCTAAATTATAAATTAGTAATATATAATATTAATTTATTATAATCAAGATAAAGCAATATTTCTTCTTCTTTGATCTAAAAGTTAATATAGTTTATACAATCAATATCAATGAGATTACATGTTGTCTTTTTACTAAATGCTCTAAGTACATAATAAATAGTTATAAAATTAATAATAAAAGTACAATTACTAAAAAATGATTATATCAATAAAATATATGTTCTTCATCCTTAGATTATAAAGAACGTAAAAAAGGTCAACGAGTCTTTGACACTCCAAATAGCTTCATTACGTCGTATGAATATGTTGATAAACACTTCAATTACATTCATATTTTGATGAAGAAGCCATTAGGTTAAATAATCTAATAACAAGTTCTTTATTCAAATAATTTCCACTACTAATCTTTATTTTAAATTAATAGTTATAAATAGAAAATATATATTATTAGTAAGTAAAGGATGAAACTAAAGTATGAAAACTAAATAACCTACATTTTTTTAATTATAAGTTCTCTTTCTTTGTAAATGTTCTAACAAAACTCCCTAAACTTTCACAACATATTTTAGTTTAATTTCATCTAATCACATAAAAAATACCTCTCATAATATCAACATTTGTATATGCATCTCCATTATATGAGCAATAAAGATTGATAAAGTAAGTTATTGAGTGGACCCCTAAAGTAAGATGTTATTCCATCGATGGTCAATAATATATGTATAAGACTTGTACATTTTTTCTTCCATTTATGTATATATGTATATATGTTTCCTAAAGATGGCTTATCATATAAGTCATCAGTTCTCGACAACTTTATAACTAAAGCCACAATCTTCATAATAATCAAGCAAACATCTTTAATTTTATTATTTAGAACAATAGCATAAATATATTAGTCCTTTTAAATAAAATATTTCTTACTAAAATTTAAAGTGCTTATTTATGATCATAAGAAATTTTCGAAGTTATAAATGTAGTTGTGAACCTAATAGTAACATGATATACAATCTTTATTCAATCTTCTTACTTTCTTAACCAAGATATACGTAAGATGATTATATACAAAAATTGTGATCTTGGATGCATGTGAAATAATATTAAAAATATGGCCACACAACTAATATTTTTTAAAAGAGATTTATACAATGAGAAGTACATGGAAACTAATAAATAAGCTCAGACTTTGGTTGTAAAGTATCCAAATGATATATAATTAACTATATTGTCTGTAATAAAGTACATTTGTTTTCTAACATACTCGATAATTTTAGAAGATACTTTGAATAAAATATGAACACCTTTTACCATTTTTGATATATCAAAAGGGTTTGATAAGAGTTGTTTTATTATTAAAATAAACTAAGAAGTTAATCAATGCTCTTTGTTTTTGATCAGTCCATTTATATGTTATAATAGTACATCTTGTTGTTTATATATATATTATCAATCAATCAAATTGACATTCTTTTTTAAAATTTTAAAATGAAAACACATGAATCTCATAATAAGTTCTTTAAATCTTAGATTTATGGTTTTTGTAGCTTTGATTGCTTCTTGTAAATATGGTGAATTAAAAACATTTAAAAGAATACATAAATGATAGAACTGTTTAACTCAAGCTCTTTTGCATTTTAAATCAAAGGTAATTCATATAAATATATCATATTATAAATGAAATTAAATCAATCAATACAGTAATAAGCAATAGGGTTTTTCTTATCTAAAAATAGAAAAGTATTCAGCTACAAAAGCACAAAACGACAAAATCAAAACAAAAAAATCAAAGTAGAAATAAATCAAGATGATCTCTCGATTTCACCAAAAATTTTATCCTTTAGAATGATGTTTGAATCTTGATTCTCTAAGAAAAACAACTTAGAATTGACCTTTAGGGTGATGTTTGAATCTTGATTCTCTATGAAACACAACTTAGAATTGACCTTCCAAGGGCTGTAGAAGTCCCCTAATAGCTAACCATATCTTTTAAAGAGAAAAAGATGTCTCTAGCATGTGTTTTCTCCAAAAGTTGGCTAATATCTTATGAAAATTATGGTTTCCACACTTCAATACATTTTACTCCACCTAAGACACAATGTGAGACATGACCATAACCCAACCTGTGGAGCTTATTGTTTCTTCCAAGTGATGAAAATGACCTCTAGCATGACCATATCAATAAATTGTGGATTTTACTACCTTCCTTGAAATTAGTACACAATCTATAGCATGATCATGTCATTAAACAATAGATCTTTTTTATGCTTTGACTTATACACTGTCTCATACATAATCGTGGTTGTGGCATTTGTTGTAGTTGATATATTTAAGATACGAGCTAACACATGAATATGGTTTAGATCGTGTTTCTTTAAGAATTATGATTTCTTCATACTTTTTCTTAGAATGGCCTTCAATTTTTGATAATATAATCCTAAGATCCAACTTATAAAAAACTTTTTGGGGAAATAAGGTCCAATTTCTATAATTAACTAAAAATCAATTTAAAACTAAGTAAAATAAGATAATTAATAATAAAATTAAGAAATATTCTTAAGAAAATATAGTATCTTTTATACACATTGATTATTAAGAGACATTTAAATCATTTATTTAGGCTTTTTTAAGTGTCTACCTCTTTGAGAGTATTAGAAATAGCAGAGTTGTAAAATTTTAGTAGTTAAGGCAATAAGGTCGGTGGCAAAGGAGTGCCTATCGGATTTCAATCGATTCTCATTATATACCCCACACCTATTAGCTACTATGAGAGACAAGATAAAGAGGTTTATAAAAGGGATTCAAGTTAAGTCAACAAACCCAGTACACAAGACTCCCTGCTTTGTGAGGTCTAGGGAGAGTCATAATGTAGACATCCTTTCCTTTGTATTTTTACAAAAAGGTTGTTTATGTGATTTGAATCTGTGACCCTATGATCACAATTATATTTATAAATCAGTAGTAGTGCCTCTTATTAGATGTTTAGTTGAGACCATGAATGGGGTCAAGATTATTGTTATGAATACTATATAGGTATCGACTTAAAATTACAAAACGATCATTCAATATATTATACTACATAATTTATAATTTTACATCAACTCTTTAAAATTACAAAATGATCATTCAATATATTATACTACATAATTTATAATTTTACATCAACTCTATCTCAGAAAATCATAATAATAGAAATTTAGAATAAAAATAATTTATTTATTTTAGTAACATCATTTTTTACATATTTCATATATAAAAAAACAAAAGTTAATAAAAAATAATTTAATCATCATACAAATATAAAATTAAGAACAATATAAAATATTTAAAATATTACAATTTCATCATATAATAAATAATAATTACATCTAAACATCAAATAAAAAGAATAACAAACATCCATGGCTTTCTAACACTCACAATTTACAATAAGAGCTCGTGTTGAATAATCAATTAGAAGTAAAAATTGAAATAAAAATATTTACAGTTATATTGCATATATAAAATTCAACATCCATATCAAATGTAGGTGAAATTAAAAGAAAAGGAGAAACAAAATCTTAGAACTTCATTCAATCGAATGTCCGCAAAAACTACATTGACCTTAATTCTCATTTGATACAAAATCCTCATGATTCAAAGGGGTCTCATCATCACTATCATTCAAATTCTTTGGACCAAATGACATGTCGGTACTTTCCCATCGAAGATTATCTTTCAAGTTACTCTCATCTATCAAACCCAGTTTATCGGAACTCAATCTGCCAAAAGATCAATATTATCAATGCAAATTGGATCTATTGAACTATTTGTTCTATTAAGAGTCCTAGTAAACAATTTATTAAAAAATTAAGAAATTATATCTAACTTAATAATGATAATAACATACTTTTTTCGAAGCTTTAAATTGTATCAAACAAAGACCAAATCATTCAATCTTTTGTGCTTCAGTATATTTCTTGTCTTGGAATGATGAATTCAAATGTGCTTCAATTCCTTTCACACCTGTTGCACTCACATATTGACTTAGAATTTAAATTGCAAAACTTTGTAATTTTAGAATACCACTTCTAAATTCGTCCATCCAAGGAACTCAAAGTCGTAAGATAACAAAAGTAATGCTATAAATAAAATAAAGTGATGATTAATTTTCAATAAGTAAAAAAGTGAAAAAAATCTGGATTAAGTTTGTTTCTTTGACGAATAGCAATTGACATCTCAAAATCACTAAAAGTCTCTTTAAAAATCTCCACTTATAAGCTAGGAGATTTTGCATCATCTCATGGGTAAACATTGTTGTAATAGTTAATAACATTCCCCTATTAACTTCAGCTTTTTTTGTAAAACATGGTTTGAAATAGATACTAGGATTCAAAAATGCCCTAGCTATAACCAACGGAGAGTAAAGTTGTCTTTTCCATCTCCCGTTGATGATTGCAAAAAAAGGTGTGTATAAAAAAGGTCTATTTTTTAGATTAGCCTTGATTGCCTCCGTCACCCTCTTTATATCATAATAATAATAACCCATTGTTGCCTTTTCATTACTATCAGCCAGATAAAGTACCCTCATCAAATGCTTACAAACTCGGTTGACAAATTAACATTGGGACTAAAATTCACTACCTTAGGAACTTCCTTGGAGCTTAAGAGGACTGAGGAAACTGAGAAAAATGGGATGAAAGAGATCCAACCTTTTGGAGTTGTAAATCCAATGGCGATAGACAATATGACTCAAATACAATCCAATAAGGAGGAAGGGGAAATCTTACGGACTGGAGACAATGCATCCCAGCTGAAAGAAAGTAGTCAGATGAAGGCTCCTCTGCAAAGTAAGGAGACTAATGAGCCTGATGTTGCAAAACCAGCAAAAGAAAGAAAGGACACTGATGGCTAGGCAGGAATAGAACAATTTAGAGTATATGTAATTAGAGAAATTAAAAAAGAAGCAATTTCTATTTCTACAAAACCAAGTGCTAGACTTGTGGACACAGAAGTGGAGAAAATGGAAAAGAACAAGAAGCAATCTAATGGTAATCAACTAGTTGGTTTGAGGACTGAACAAATTGTCACACATATTTTCTAGGGAAAGACAACTCTTGACAATTTCAATGCAGACAATATGAAGAATCTAGACAATGGTGCAAATGATTTTACCTCCCAATATTTGGAACATTGTCAAATAGATTGGGCCAATATGCTGACTCCAATTGCAACTGTTGAGCGAATTGAGAATCAGGAGACAAGGGATATCAAACAATCAAAGGATGACGATAACCCACTAGCTATAGGCCATGTCCCAGACATCCTTGGTGATTTCTACATGCAGTCCAACTCTGCTAAAAGGAAATCTACTAGGAAGAGAAAGCGAAATCCTAATTACTAGAAATGGTGAATAAGCTTTCCTATAAAGATGAAACTTCAATGGTGCCTATAATTATTTCCTACTGTTGTCTATTATACAAATAGTCATACTATCTTCCTTAGGGAGTTTTTGTTCTTGGGTCATATTGCAATATGATAGTAGGTTTAAAGCCTTGAACTCTTTGTAACATCGATTTAGTTGAATTATAATTTAAATTCTTTTTCATTTTTCAAAAAAAAATCTACAATCTATCTTTAGACCTAGCATGCTGAGATGTAACCTACCTATCACTTGTAAACATTTGTCTCAATTATTTCTTTATCGTAATAAAATGTTAAAGTGATAATAAATTTGTTGTAAATCTTGTAATAGTAGGACGAGAAAAATTCCTAATATCAGTACAACAAAATATGGAGTTTAAAGACACAAAAGGTGGAGTTTTTAAATCTCTGTCGATATCTTTCACTTTTAGACAGTTTTTTAAGCCCAAAACTCCTACCGTTTTTGAGTAAAAAATAAGCTTACAATTTGCTTTGTGCATCTTTTTTAAGATCACTCACATTCATATTATTATAATAAATTTTACAAATTAATTTAAAATATGTATCTGCATATTATTATAATAAATTACATATTATTATAATAAATTAACACTTTTGTTAATTTATTACACAGTACTTACATATGAAACCATCCAACTTGTAATTGCCATTTTGATTTGAATTATCAATATATTTATTTCATTATTGCCCTTGAGGACTATCTAGATACCTAGGAGGGTACAAAGAGTCCAAAAGGAAATGAAAGAATAAGCTACATTATGTAGAAACAAAATAGGATAACTTATTGATCCAATAGAAGATAATCCGTATACAAATTGTCATAAATTCCCTTTAAAATCTAAGCTAACATAATTCGTGTTTCATAATAGACCTCTCACCAAACATTAACCAAACTCATGGCATGGTTGTCGTTACCTGAACACTACCTCCTTCCCTTCATCAATCATCATGGAGATGGTGGGATCTTGAACATCTATAAGAAACAATGAAAGGTGGTATCTTGAAAATCTATATATATAGATATAGAAAATTACAAGATTATGGCATTGCTATAAAAACAAGATGATGAGTATTAACAATGCCATTTCAGATTGCTTGAACCAACAACCTACATATCTGATTCAGCAATAAGACAACAAAAGCCAAACTCTCAAGATAATTCCAGTTGAAAACAAAAAATTGAACATTCTACTTTAAAAAATTAATTCTTGAACCAAATATAAATGTAAAAGAAACAAAAAAATCAAACCTGGTCCAGTTAGGACGTGTGGACAACCAAAAGGACTACCAAGGAAGTGTTGAGGGGAACTAACCTCTAACTAAAACAGGATGCAGTGCAAGGAACCTTTTCTAATCCAAGTTTCCCATTTTATTATTAGGCAAAGGAAAAGAACAAACAAGTATCTGACTGTTCTTGATGATATTTGAAATTAGAGCAGAATAAAATGTCCTGGATAAAAAAAAGTTCACAAACTCTTAGTGTAAAGAAATTTCTTTCAGAACACACAGCTGATGACATTATAATCAAAGGATATAGCTGCATCAAGTAGTAATTTTGAAGCCAGTCATAAATTATTACCTTCCGCATACCTTGAGAAACATTGCAAACTGCCTCTACAGGGAAAAGGAGAAAATGTCATGGTTAAAGAAGGCATCAATTCTTTCTATTGTAATAGAAAATATGATTAATAAACACAAAAAGTCCAAATAGATTGCACCATAATCTGAAAGTAACTCAGTCAAAATACTGCACAAATCACACTAATTATTTTAAGGAGCAAGATCATCGACACAATTCCTAATTTTTCCCCATATATAAAACTTTAAACCACAACAGCTATTCTATATCTTGAGAGAACATGTCAAAGTAAATCATACGACATCATGATGCATATAAAGAAGCAACTCCAGAAGTAGAAGCACAGAGCAAACTAATAGATTTTTTCCACTCCAAGCTCATTCGAGGTTCCAATGGCTATAAAAATTAAAATCAAACATCAACAATGTATTACCCAAGTTTGAAATGCGGGGTTTCAATGCAAGAGTCAAGCCCAGAAGACAGTCATCAGTGTCTGTTCCAAAATACGAAAGATTTAACTCAAGATTTGGCTTCGCTTCTGTGGAGTTGAAAGAGAATGATATAGAAATCATCAATAGATACACTTGGCATGCTTATTCCATTAAAATTTGATTTTAGAGAACTTAACTATGTTATTAAGCCTTAATTCTAGGGGATCTCGAATTGGAAAAGAAACTCTTGTGCCTACCTATACAAGAAATATTGGTAAATGGAGGATCAATAAAAACTATGAAAATTAGACTTTAAAGTAATATTTATATAGAAAAAGGGATGTTGGATTGACTGATCAATAGTTGGCCTCTTTAATGGGTCCCATGAACATAATTTATGTAATAAGGGAAGGAGTGAGAAAATGAAATACAAGAAATAAGTTGACAACAAATGCAAACTTTCTACTATAGGGAAATTTGTTAAAATTTAAGTTGTATCAAGACCCACCGTGATCAATTCAATAGACTGACATATTTTGTGTAAGGAGGTAGTGACAGAACTTCTCTAACTAGTCCAAAGTCATCAATTTTTAGAACATCTTTTGTCACCAGCAAGTTCTCTAATAGAAAATTGAATTTGTTTAATTTGCCAACAGGATCTATAAGATTCTCATTAACACAAAAATATAAAGGAGAATAGTAAATCATAAGCTCTCCCACTTGGTTTTAAATCCCGATGAAAGTATCCATTTATATGCATGTGATTCAGCCTTTAGAACACTTGAGAAACAAAACATCGTATCTCTTCCTCTAAGGAAGGCTTTTTCCATTCCCTCATTATTTGGTACAAATTGTACTCCTAGAATAATGGAGGAAGAAATCAAGGATTTGCATGTGACAGAACATTTAGGTACTTTTAGAGCATCATACTTAGAAGCATGGAGTAATATCTATTTCATGTATCACAGAAATTTTATCTGAACACCTTGGAGTAACCTTACATGAAGACAAAATTATGGAAAAATTATGCACCTTCTTTGTTCAAGCTAACTCCAACTAAAACGTTAAGCACATGAATGAAATATCACTGACCATGTATTCAAAAATGAAGAATAGGTCATTATTTTCCCTGACAACCTCTTTTAACTTTATGATATTGGGATGATTCATGCTACGAAGGACCTGTGTAAGAAAAAGCCTCAGTGTTTTAACAAGAAATGATATAATGTAGATTAGTAAACAAAGATTACAATAGAGATACCTTAACTTCTCGTAAGTTATGCATTCTTCCCAGAAATAGAACATTTTCTTCATTTTCTTCAGGGCAACCTAAAATCAAAGTAATGACCATGCAAGATTTGAATGTCATATAATAACAAATCAATGAAAAAATAAAAGATCGATTTAGCTTCAGAAATCAAACAAATAGATGTTCTTTTATACAAAGATGATTAGAATTCCAATTTAGTTTAGAACAAGTGAGAGTAGTATGTCTATCTCTGGTACTTAAGTCGCCCCTTCCTATGTAGAAATCAACTAAAATTCAAAGCATAGAAAAATAAAGAAATGAAGATCATGTTTCCATACAATTTTATATGTATCTGTATTGATGGCCTTAAACACACTACCACATGTGCCATCTCCAAGCTCTTACAACAATTTATATCTGAGGAAGTAATTGAAATTCTATCAACAGAATTGTGATACAATGAACAAGAGGAAGACAAAAATTGTTAAATTCAAGTCCACTTCGTAAAAAAACACACCTTTTCATTATTATAATTGTAGGAGTCAAAAGCCAAAAACATGTCGGTTGCTTTCTATAAACCTCTTGGTAGAGGTGTCTACTCTTTCAATAGAGTGTGAATTATAAGATTACAGAAACAAATTAGTGGTAAACTGTAGCTGGTTATGTACAACATGGAGAGGAATCCAAATCTCACCGTATGATTGATTATAAATAAGCCAAAATGTTACAAATTAATTTACAATACAGAGCATAAAGTCGATAATTAAAAAAATTACAGTTGGTAGAGCCAAATATGGTAATCTACAATCAGGGCTCAAAAGCAGTTGATCCTAAAACCATTACAGTTACAAGACTTTAAATGCAAACTTAACGTAAATTAGGTCATTCAATAAAAAAACAAAAAGAAGAAGATGCGCAACACTAAAAATTATTGAAACAAAATAAGAATTCTGAAGATATGAGACAGAAAAAACAGAAAACTTAGGGAACAGAAACAAGGGTGGATCTGATCAGTGCAAAAGTCCAAACAAAAATTTGTAGAAAAAGAAAACAAAAAAAGACAAACACGACGGAGAGGGAGAGAGAGATACTTGTAGATAATTGAATCTGAAGACCAACTGGTAATCAGATTCGATGTCCTTTCTTTGCTAACCTCATATTTTCGCAGGAACCAAACAACAAATTAGAACATCATACACACATAAATACACACACATAAACAACCAAAAGATCAATAAGAACATAGTCAATAAATCGAGAAATCAGTTAACTAACTGGAGAAGTGGTGGAGAGGCCAGCCATACGCCAAATTTGGGGACCCATTTTCGGACCCCAACTTTCATGCAGAATATCATAATACGTGAGCTATTTCAAATAGCGAACACCTTAACCATTATTGGTTCATCTTCTAGCTCAGCTCCGCTCTTTGACTACCCATTTATCCATTTCAACCTGAATACCTCAAGAAACAGCGTTGGTGAGTCCACACTTTACATATGTACATGCTTTGGGGCTGTTGCATAACTTTTGCTATAGACGTCCAATTCAGGGTTTTTTAGGTAGTTTGATAGAGGATTTCAAGAGCTAAAACTTTCATGAATACCTCGAAGGCCAATTTTTACTTCTGAATAGTCAAAAATTAGACAGAAGATAATCATGAACAGTAACCCAAACGATATCGTGAACAATAACATAGAGGAAGTCTGTGAACAGTAACACAGACGATACTCGTGAACAGTAACACAGAGGAAGTCTATGAACAGTAACACAGACGATACTCGTGAACAGTAACACAGACGAGTCCGTGTGCAGTAACACAGACGAATCTGTGTACAGTGACACAGATGATATTCTTTAACTCATATAACTTCTTAACTCCTTCTTATAATCCTTGGCCTATGATCTATCATCTGTGTTCTATCCTCTGTAGTTGACTTTTATCTTCTGTGTTGACCACTTATCGTCTGTGGTCTATCCTCTGTAGTTAACTTTTATCTTCTTGGTTAACTACTTATCATCTGTGGTCTATCCTCTGTGTTCTATCTTCTGCGTGATGACGTGTCCTCTGTGTTCTTACGTCATCACAAATGTCATCACAGACGATACTTCTACTCTTGATTCATCCTTTCCTCTGTGTTCTGACGTCAGCACAGAGGATACTTCTCCTTACCAATCTTCCTTGCCTCTGTGTTCTGACCTCACCACAGACGATACTTCTCCTTCATATTTTTCCTTGCCTCTCTGTTCTGACGTTAGCACAGACGATACTTCTCCTTTCTATTTTTCCTTGCCTTTGTGCTCTGACGTCAGCACAGATGATACTCTTCCTCTAAATTTTTCCTTACCTCTGTGTTATGACGTCATCACAGACTATTCCTTTCGTCTGTGTTTTTCACATGCAATCCTTCCCACTCTTACGTGCTATTCTAAAACTAACACCAGTTGGCAA
>JANZXR010000003.1:30535246-30545975 GCA_027575705.1 Erythroxylum echinodendron
TGGTGTTATATTTATGGAAAATGTCCTGAGGCCCTTTTCTATTTATTTCATTTATTAAGTAGATAAATTAAAATGTGTGATAAAGGTGCACTGGATAAAGGGTTGGTGGAGGCCAACCAGCAATGCTTACTCATGGCTTAAATTTGGATTAGGTTTTTGATTTGTTGCTATCTATAATACTTATAACCACTAAATAAGTTTCTATGGCAAGAATAGGATACATAGTCACAAAATATTGAGAAATTAAATAATATTATTTTGTTAATTATTTAATATAAATTTAACATAAACGAATACAATAATAAAATAATAGAATTTTAAAGGTTTTAGACTCTTTTTAAATATTTTTTTAGACAAATTTTGCTGTCTTAACTAAATGTCTAAAAACTCTACAAATTTTTAGATTATTTAAGACAATTATTAGATGTGTCTAGGCATAAGTGTCTAAAACCTCCTTATTTTGGTATAGTGTATTGTTGAAATCCTTTTTCATTAAATTTAAGACACATATGGATGATTGTAGATGAACTTGGTCACATTTTTTTCTTTCTATATAATCTCATCAATAATAGGAAAATATCTAGCATCCACTATCTTTTCCGACATCAATTCAATGCAATATGCATCATAAAGAGTTCAATAAAAAGAATTATACTTACTTTGCAATTTTCTTCCAATTGCTTTATAAGCGGAATCATTGTCAATAATGAACTGAACAATAGTTTGTAGCTCAGGTTTATTCACAAATCCACCGAATATTTCAAGTAAAGTATCAATATTCCTAATAAGGCTAGATGCATTAATAGACTTTAAAAACATTAAGCCCTTTTTAGAATAAATGAAAAAATTAATAATAAGTTCATATCTATTCCAACTATTAAACATGATTGTGTACCCAAAAATAGCCTAAGTCATTCTTCTTTCATCTAAATAACTTCTAATTTCATAAATATAGCTACTATAAAATTTACCTTTGTAGTTCTCAATTGAATGAGCTTTGTATCCTTGTTCGTAAGAGGCAATAACATTTACTATAGGCTGATAATAATAAAACTAGGAAGCATCGAATGTTATACTTGAATTATACCATCATCTAGCCATTTATATCCACATTATAAGTTGCAACTCTTGATTATAAGGTACTACAAATTGAAGCTTAAGCTCTAAGAGTTGTGCGTGGCGTAAAAGAATTAGACACCTATCTTTTTCTTTTCCTAACATCAGGTGCAACATTTACTTCTTATTGGGTAGGAATACTACTACCTTCAACATTCTGAGTATCATCTTGAACACCAACAAACAAACTTCCACTACTAATTTCATAATTCAATCTCTGCTTTCTATCTTTCTCTTGTTAATACTCTTCAACCAAAGTCTTCATTTGTCATTTCGTTTCTTGACTCACTTTTTTACAAGACTCCTCATCACTTTTGACCCAGGCTAAATGCTCATTTAATATGATGATTCCTCCACCATTCAAATGCTTGTTACAAAACGAGCAAATGGTATGGTTTTTTATTTCTGGAATCTATTCAACATGAGCCTAAGTTAGATTATTGTATCTTCTTGAAGTGGTTGAATTATCAACAGTATTTGAACTTCCTTTCATTTATCTATAAAATAAATGAAGACATTTACCAAAATTAACTTAATATCTTCATACCAAAATAAAGAATATGTAATTTTATTATCAACTTTTATCACGAAATATGTATTGTTTAATTTAAATGTCCAAACTAACACAAAAGTATATACATCTTATACAAAATTACACAATACACCTATACGTCTTAAGTAATATAACTAATTTTGTATGATTTAATCATACAAATTTCAATTTCATCCAACACAATTCACCAATAAGTCAAAAACTAACAATTCAAGTATTCAATATACACAATTACGCAATAGACATATACATCTTATATAATATAACTCATTTTGTATGATTACATTATTCAACCATAAACTAAAGATATACATTCACATCTATAACATATTAACTTCATCTATAATTCACAATTATAAGTTTATAACTTATTTTATGTAATCTCATAATTTAACTATAAACTAATAAATTATGTTTATTAATACAATTCAATTTGTAATGCTTATAATTATTTTGTTTTCTTAACTGATTTTAATCAAAATTGTTAATAAAATCCTAATTCCCAACTCTAATTTAGCGATCTTTCATTCATTGAGTTTAATCAACATTCTTAGTTTCTTGCTCAAGTTAACTCCACAATAAGGAGTTAATATACACTACATAATTGGAATTTCTCCAACACAATTCAAAAATAAACAGTATAAAAATATAACCATTTAATTTTCTTAACTTAATTTCATATATTAAATGATTTAATTATTATTAGATCTTATATTTAAATGATTAATCATATGTTTAATAATTTTTATTACAATTAATAATTAGTAAATTGTATGTTTCATATAAATTAATTAACAAATTAATAATTTAATGCATTAATTTTGAAATTGATAATACCTAAATTACATTGAAATGAATTAAATTACGTTGAATCGAACCAACTTACACAAATAATTCCAACTTTGAAGCCCAAATTTTCCAACTTATACAAACAATTCCAACAATTCTATCTTTCAAGCCATTTACAAAATACACATGACATAACCAAAACACAATGCGATTGTAATTTAGTGTAAAAAAACATACCAAAAAATCAGAAATTTCAATTAAGAGTTGGGCCCGTTTAGTTCAGTTTGGGTTAAGTCAGGTTGGGTCGGTTTGAATATGAAAATTGAAAATCCAGATCTACACTTAAGCAACAATCTGTCAAATTCTAGAGATTTAATATTGGCTAGTACCAAACAAAAGGATTTTTTGTAGTGGCTGGTATTAACAAAAGATTTAGTACGATCTTTTGGTTGATACGATATGAAATTCAAAATATTGGTCAAGATAATATAGGCAAGAGAAATGAAAGGTCGTGATAAGGGACTCAAACGAAAACTCGAGAAATTTTGTTGGTCAACAAGTTGAGGGTGACACATCTTAAAAAATTCAATCCGATCGAAATTTCTCAAATTAGTGTCAGTAAGGATTTGTAGTAAGATGACAATATAGAGGTCAGTTTTATTGAGATCGTCATAGTTTTTACTAATTAAAACAATCCAATGCAAATCGCATAGTTTTTACATGACAAAAAGGATGCTTCCTGGAACAAACAAGGTCATATCTAACGCAAGTCTCAATGGGGGCTCCGTAGGAAGTTTAACCTCCATAAATAGTACCAGATTGCACATGCCACATAAACCAGAATGACTTGTCTTGGTTTTGACAGCCAAATGAAATTTATGGAATTCCCGCATAGATTTGTCCAATCTATTTAAACATTTTCTTACAAAATTTGTGTTAAAAGTTAGCTATTAATTATGGATTTACATATTTATTATTTTCTTTCTTTACAAATTAAGGACACCTGTATCTTGATTAGGTGAGACTATTCAAAGGAGGAAATCACGCGGAAAAGTAAAAGCATAAGCAGGGAGACTGGTTACCCTCAATTACTGTTGTGTTGATTAATTCATTTTCGTCTCCTAATTCATATGCAATCTCCAATTAGAAAGACAGCATTGCTCTTTAACCCATTTTCTTAAGTTAAATGTGCAATAAGGAGGGTCACGGTGCTGTGTACGTAGTAAAACTCTTCTTTGTTTGCTTTAGTGCAGAAGATCGGAACCTAAGCATGAAACATATATATATGTAAATAGAAGATTTACTTCTTTCAACCGTCCTTTCACCTCTGCTCAAAACAAGTTAATTCATAGAATTTCAGGTATTTGTTTGGACTTCCACCATTCGGTGCAAGATGAGAATCAGTCCTTCTGAAAGCCTACTCTTGTTCGTTTTCTTTGTCTTTCTGTCCATGAAAATGGCGAAGGCGAAGAACAACACAACAATTCCGGTGAACCTAGGAGTCATTCTGGACCTTGATATTGGGGTCAATAAGATGGCATTGAGCTGTATTAACATGTCACTTTCAGACTTCTACGCCGTTCACGGTGGTCAATATAAGACCAGGCTAGTCCTCACCACCAGAAACTCCAAGCAGGATGTTGTTCGAGCAGCCGCCGCAGGTTTTATTGCATCATGACTTACTTTCCCTATTAGTTTGATCTTGTTTTATGCTCTTAATCGTTGCTCATATGAGTTTGAAGGAGAAAGTAATGGACACCTCTGTTATGTTGGATATCAGAAGGAAGGAGTTTGAATAATTATCCTAAATTTATAATTGGAAGTTTCTTCTTCTTTCAAGGAGTTGAAAAAAATATTCTTACAGAGACCCTGTCCTCGTTACATGTTCGCAAGCGTAGTTCACCACTAACAACAGTTGTCTTACTTGTCTGTTAGAAGAACTTTGATAGAGAAAACTATAACCTTAGCAGCAAACTAATCACTTAAATCTACAGTAAACTATGTGTGTGTGTCTATATATATATATATATGCATACTTGCTATTTTATATTAGGAGAAGTACAAAACTTTCTGATGATGATGTGAGCTAGGGGATTTTTTACTAAGAATAGATATCTTTTGCTTTCTTATTGGGTTCAAAATTTGTTGCAGGGCTCAATGATCCTGAGAAAAGGAGTCATATTGGAGAGTTTAGATTTGGGTTGCATATGTCTTGGACTAAATTTAGTAATTGTACAAAGGAATTGGTACTAATTAGTAATTGTACAAAAGAATTGTCATTGGTTTGAGGAGCGGGAATGGGAGAGAGAATGCCACCATTACTATGTATAAGACATAACTTTGTAATTTCTATGAACATAACATGAAAATTTGATCATTGGATGATTTTTTATTAAAAAGACTAATGTTGTAACTAACTAATAACCTTATGATAAGCCTTTATAAAAATAGTTAGAACGTGACATATTAGTTACAAAAATATGTTATTTACATCCATGTATGTTAAATATTGGAATTTTAATTTATCAATATTTACTCAATTTAATACCAAAATTAACAATTTCTTATCAAAATAGCAGGTCTAGATTTGATAAAAAATATTGAAGTGAAGGCAATCTTAGGGCCAACAACATCGAGGCAGTCTACTTTTGTAATTGATATGGGAGCAAAGGCTCAGGTCCCCATTACCTCATTTACTGCGTCAAGTCCTTCCTTGAGCTTTCTTGGGAGTCCCTCTTTTTTTCGAGCCACACAAAACGATGCAACTCAAGTGAAAGCTATAAGTGCCGTAGTCGAAGCTTTTGGATGGAGAACAGCCGTACCTGTGTATGTTAACAATGAATTTGGTAGTGGAATTGTACCTTTTTTGACTGATGCTTTGACAGCAATTGGTGCTCGTGTTCCCCATCGGAGTGCCATTTCTCCGACGGCCACTGACGACGAGATCGGTGAAGAGCTCTATAAGTTAATGACTATGCAGACTAGAGTTTTTATTGTGCATATGTCTCCTACTCTTGGCTCTCGTCTTTTTCTCATAGCTAGCAAGATTGGAATGATGAGTCCTGGATATGTTTGGATTTTACTGATGGGTTAGCTAATTTCTTGAGTTCCATGGACTTATCAGTTCTTGATTCCATGCAAGGTGTGTTAGGAGTGAAACCTTATGTTCCCCGAACGAAAGAGCTAATGAGTTTTCAAAATCGGTTTAAGAGAAATTTCATGCAAGATAATCCTGATATAGTGAATGCTGATTTGAACGTTTATGGTTTATGGGCGTATGATGCTACGACAGCGTTGGCAATCGCTGTTGAGAAAGCTGGGACTATCAACCTAGGCTTCCAAAAGCCAAATGTGTCTAGAAATTCAACTGATCTTGAAAATTTGGGAGTGTCTCTGCCTGGTCCGAACCTTCTTCAAGCATTGTCAGATAGTAGTTTCAAAGGCCTCTCAGGAAATTTCAGCTTTGTTAATGGGCAACTAAAGTCATCGCCTTACCAGATAATCAATGTAAATGGTGATGGAGTTAGAGGGATTGGATTTTGGACAGCAGAAATGGGACTTACCAGAAAGTTGAATACTCTAATAAACAACAGTACAAGTGCATATTCTGCATCTAAGTCCAGTCTTGCACCTATTATGTGGCCAGGAGAAGTAACTTCTATTTCCAAGGGTTGGGAGATTCCAACAAAAGGGAAAAGGTTGAGAATAGGGGTGCCAGCGAGTGGCTTCACCGAGTTTGTAAAGGTGACTGAAGACCCTAGTACTAAATCCTTCAATATTGGAGGTTACTGCATTGATGTTTTTGAAGCTGTAGTGAGCATGTTGCCTTATGCATTGCCATTCGATTACTTCCCTTTCGAGATCTCTGGAAACGACACTTTCGATGAATTGGTCGATCAAGTATACTTTGAGGTCAAGCATTAAAGCTCCACTATACTTTTGTTTTGATATATCACTAAACTGTCAAATCTTAAGGCTTTGACTAAGCATTGCATTTCCTTTTCTAACGGTATCTTTGGCATTTGAATGCGACCAACAGAAATATGATGTTGTAGTGGGAGACGTGACAATCAGATTAAACAGGTCCAATTATGTCGACTTTACACTCCCTTACACACAGACTGGAGTATCAATGCTCGTTCCTGTCAAAGACGACAAGAACAAAAACGCATGGGTTTTCTTGAAGCCTTTGACTTGGGATCTTTGGGTCGCCTGCGTTTGCTTCTTTGTATTTACTGGATTCGTGATCTGGGTTCTTGAGCATCGAATAAACGAAGAATTTCGAGGGCCTCCTCTGTATCAAGTGGGAACTAGTTTCTGGTTTTCATTTTCCACCATGGTTTTCGCACACAGTAATTTCCCTTCAATCTTTGAATAGAAATTTTTGATGAATTATAGCAGCATTAATCATAGCTTAACTGAACTTATCATTCTTTCTCGTGAAGTAATATGCATTAACATATACAATTTGGTCATCTTGGCTGTTATACAGGGGAGAGAGTACTCAGCAATTTGTCAAGATTCGTGATAGTAATATGGTGTTTCGTTGTGTTGATTCTGACACAGAGTTACACAGCCAGTTTAACAAGTCTTCTAACAGTCCAAAAGCTCCTGCCCACAGTTACTGATGTGAAGGAGCTTATCAGGAATGGTGCTTATGTTGGCTACCAGGAGGGCTCATTTGTTTTGGGACTCTTGAAAAACCTAGGTTTCGATGAATCCAAACTCTTGGCTTACAGTACAGTGGAGGAATGGGACGCATTGTTTACCAAAGGAAGTGCCAATGGTGGTATAGCTGCAGCATTCGACGAAGTACCATACTTACAATTATTTCTAGCAAAGCATTGCTCCAAATATACCACCGTTGAACCTACGTTTAAGACCGATGGCTTCGGTTTTGTAAGTTCGACTCCTTTCTCTTGTTCAACGTTTCGTTTACTACTGAGGCAGGTTTCAACTTTTTTAAAACTAGGTATGACTATTTCAGGTGTTTCCTAGAGGCTCCCCACTAGTAAGTGATGTTTCTAGGGCAATTCTAAACGTAACAGAAGGAGAAACAATGAAGAAAATTGAAGAAAAATGGTTTGGCAAGGAAGCAAGTTGTCCTGATCCAAGCACCTCTATTTCTTCCAACAGCCTCGGTATCGAAAGTTTTTGGGGTCTTTTCTTGATTACTGGAGTAGTTTCATTTTTGGCTCTCCTGATATACTTGATCATGTTTATCTACGAACAATGGGATATCATAATGCCGCCCGACTCCAGGTCATTAAGGGAAAGAGCTGTTGCATTGTTTTGGAACTTCTACAACAGGGACTTTTCTTCGCATCCTATGATAAGACAGCAAGTGAATGATCAACGAGGTCAATTTAATGAACCAACTCCATCGGTGTATTCTATCCAAACAGAATTCTCTTGTGAGCAGGTCGGAGGTTTTTCAGAGTATGGTGATCAGAATTCAAATGATCAATAACCACCTCAAGAGGAGATATTGAGCTCGCCATTCAAGTCATGAAATACCAAGAGCTTCCTAATTAACACAAGAAGAAGATTGAATATTTTATTAGATATCACTATCTGTATTATTTAGAAATAGTTGTTAGTTGTTACAATCCACTCGGAACCTTTGTATGATAAAATTAAAATTTTCTATATATAAAAATGAAATAATTATAAGACTAAGAGAAAGTTATAAATTTGTGATTATAAAAATAATACTAATAAAGAATAGACATAAGATTATATAATTGTCATAATCATACTGTTAGGAATAACACAAGGCAATAGAGAGAAAACATAAACGAAAACACACACAACATTTACGTGGTTCAACCAATGTGACGTAAATCTATGGACAGGGAGAGTAATCTTATTCCGTCATAGAAAAATTGTTTCAAGTGATTAAAACCCTAGAATCGAATACATCATATATACCTAACCGGTTCAAGCTACTCCAAAAAATAAAATACACAAATTGGGCCAGGTCCATACTGTGGGTCAGGTCATGATCTGGTTATAGTTCACTAAAATTCAATGCACTCAATAATTCTCCATTTTGACTTGAATTCTTTTAAATCACCAGACAATAAGAACAAACTCTTCCTTGCCATGCATGCCACTTAGGTCCTTAAGCTATGCAAACATTCACCAAGTAGCTTGGACTTCCCAATTGGTAATGACTTAATCAACATATCTACTGGATTCTCTTATGTGGCTATTTTTTTAATGAATAATTCCTTTTCCTCTATGACATCTCATATGAAGTTCAACCTGACATCAATATATTTTGATCTCTCATGATAAACAGTATTCTTGGCCAAATCTAGTGCACTTTGACTATCGCAAAAAATAGTAGGACTTTCAACATTCAATCCCAAATTATCAATTAGACCATGCAACCATATACCTTGTTTAATTCTCTCTATCATTGACATGTATTCTGTCTCAGTGGTAGACAAGGCAACGATAGATTGTAGTGTTGCCTTCCAATTAACAGCATATCCGTACAGAGTAAAGATATAACGTGTCAAGGATCTTCTTTTTACAATGTCTTTGGCATAGTAAGAGTCAGCATAGCCAATCAAACCACCAATATCTTTATTAGCGCCATAGACCAAACATAAATTATTTGTTCCTCTCAAATATCGCATAAACCATTTAACTACTTCCCAGTGAATTTTCCCCAGATTACTCATAAACCTACTTACCATACTAACTGCATGAGCCAAATCAGGCCTAGTATTTATCATAGCATACATCAGACTTCCCACAGCACTGGAGTGAGGAACTAGTCTCAAGCAATCCTTCTCATCCTCTGTAGTAGGTATTGTACCAGTATCTAGTCTCAGGCAATCCTTCTCATCCTCTGTAGTAGGTATTGTACTAGTATCAAGTTTAAAATGTGCTACCAACGGAGTACCTACTAGGAAAGACGGATATTCCTTGCTCATTATCAGACAATCACTTATTCACAAGCTTGGATTTATCCATATGAAAAGACTACAACAACCTTTCAATGTATTTTTGTTGAGATACATGCAGTAGACCTACCCTCCTATCTCTCCAAATTTTCATGCCCAAAATCTTCTTGGTTGCACGTAAATCCTTCATCTCAAACTCGCTACTCAACGATTTCTTTAAAATGTCAATTTCAACTTTTTTCTTAGCTGCAATCAACATATCATCCACATATAACAAAAAGTATATATACGAATCATCTGAAAGTTTTTTAAAGTAAACACAGTTATCAAACTGATTGCGCACAAAACTATGAGAAATAATGAATGCTTCAAATCTCTTGTACCATTCTCTTGGTGATTGCTTCAGATCGTACAAGGATTTTTTCAGCAAACATACATGTTCTGGTTTCTCATTGTGAAGGAACCCCTCTAATTGTGACATAGAGATATATTCTTCTAGATGTTCATATAAGAACACAGTTTTGACATCAAGTTGTTCTAACTCCAAGTTTAATGCACTTACTATGGATAGAATAACCTGAATGATTTTATGCTTGACAACTGGTGAGAATACTTCATGGTAATCAATCCCTTCATTTTGTGAAAAATCCTTGACCACAAGTGTTGGCCCTGGATTCCTATACGGATTTTATGGCAACTACGTGTCACCATTAGAAATTTATTTGAATTTATTAATAATGTATATTGTGGAAGCATTGCAATGAAATAAAATAATTTATAAAAACACGTGGTGGGATCGTACAATAATTATAGGCATAAAATTAAATTATTCAAACAAAAATACATAATTTAATGACTAGTACACAATTTATAGTAATTATATTAACTAAACAAAATTCATAGGAAAAGTAAGAATAATACTCAAAAATTTAATTCAAAATATTCCATAGCAAAATATACTAAGAATAATAAATAAAAAATATTGAATAATATGTTAAGGGTGGAACAGAGGACGCGACTTTAGACTCGGGGGGTCGCGGCCGCGAATTTGACGAACTTAGTGTTCGTCGCGATCGCGCTGAGTCGCGATCGCAATGCACAATGGGGAGGCTTAAGTCGCGGCCGCGAATCTGACCAATTGGGCAGGTCGCGATCACGAATTTTGGGCACTTGTCGCGATCACGGCTAGGTGGCGATTGCGAATTGGGCACCTTCGTCGAGATCGCGAATTGGCGAATAATTCGCACAGTCGCTATCGCACCCCTCACGATCATGACTTTTCCCATATTCAACATCCTTATTTCTAATCAACATATCTCTCAATCCAGAAATCCAAAAATTACAAGCTATATAT
>JANZXR010000003.1:30561754-30572462 GCA_027575705.1 Erythroxylum echinodendron
CTAAGGCAAAAATTCAAATTCCATGCTTATTCCATAACTATCATGCTTAATTCGACAAAATATTTCGGGGGCCAACAACAAGCCTTGCTTTGAACCTGGCGGAATGTCTTCTTTCCTCTTGAACACCCATTTGCATCCTACTGCTTTCGCACCTTTTGACAGAGGTACCAGATCCCAGGTTTTGTTCTTTTCAAGAGACTATATCTCTTCATTCATTGCAATCAACCATTCCGATACTTCTCTACTGTCAATTACCTCCTTATATGATATAGGTTCATCAGAATTAATCTTCTCTCCTACTGCCAAGGTATATGCAACAATATTAGTATCAATAATATTAACAAAATTAGCATACCTTCCAGGTTTTCTGATTTCCCTCCCTGTTCTCCTTGTTGTATACATTGTGAATCTTGCTTTTCTTACTTGGGCTGTTGAACAGGATCTATTGTAGTCCTATTTAGAGTTTCAATTTCAAACTCCACCTTCTAGCTAACACAATGATCTTTATTGCCTACATGATTATCATACTCATCTTTCTGACCCAACATAGTAGATTCATCAAAGGGCACTGATAAGCTTATTTTGATGTGTGTAAGTTTTAATTAATTAATCTCAATAAATTTGGAGCATTATTGGTGAAAATCACAAATTCTGGAAAAAATAGACATTTTACTCCAGTAAATAAGACGAGATCACACTTAATGTCAGATTCACTTAAAGAGTTAGAATTCAAATAGAAAATTTCTTTCCATCTCTATTGTGTAGGGATTTAGATTTGTTTTAGATAGAGATCTTTGCCAGATAGAAAGAGACTAAGTTTAGAGTAGGAAAGAAGAAGAAGAGACGTCTTTCACCTTCTTCAACGTTTTCTTTTTGTTTTCTTCTTAGTTTTCTCTCAATCTTTCACCATTTCTTCTATTTTTGGTGTTGGAACTAAAGTCATGTGTAACTAAACCCAAATATTCTAACTAAATGAGATTCAAAGCTTTAGTTGTAACTTTGTGAGGATTTGTTCTAAACTTATATTAATGTTTTAATTCAAGTATTTATTGTTTTATGTTCTTATACTACAAGAATAATTAATATTGATTGATCTGAAAAATTAATTTGATGTTGATTATTCTATAGTTATCATGAATTTAGTACTGATTCGTAATTGTTAAGAAGGATTGGTACACATAGCAAATATGATATTTATGAATTTGCATATTTAACTTATGATAAACAAGAAAACTAAGTTAAATAGTTGCAATTATCTCGATTATTTAATTTAGGGTCTAGTCTTTTTCACCAAGCTTATTGCTATCATTTAATTGATATGGAATGTTATCACAACCAATTAATTGATAGTAAGTTTTGATTTGAATGCTGAGTTTGAATCAATTAATTTACAAAAATAGGAGAATTATTATGGCTATCCTAATTTGTTTCAGTCTAATTGCTTGAATTGCGAAAATTATTCTTTTAAAATTAATGATCAATGTTACAATTAGATGAGATCTTTCCTTTGAATCATATAGTTAAGTAATCCTGAATTTCTCACTTTTATATTATGTTGATTTAATTTGATTCTTTATTAATGTTAATTAATTAGTTAATTAACCATAAACTCCCACTTTATTTTATGAATTGAAATTAAGAAATTAGTGCTTAGTTATCTTATGATTTGACCTAGTTCACGATTACTACAAGAAGTTAGAGAATCAGAATTAATTTTAAGTTAAAGAATCAAAATTAATTTTGAGGGCTTCCACAATCCGATTACACCTCTATTTGTTAATCACTTGAAGAGAGAACCTTCCTCACTTGATAACTCGTTTATGAGTACTATATTGGAGAGCAAGATGGAAATAAAACTATTACATAAAAATTTTGAAGTGAAGATAAGAGAGTATAAGGTTAAGATAGATCCAGTAGTGCTCGAGACCAGTGGCTTTGACATTATATTATGAATGGATTGGTTATTTTTACAATTTTCTTCTATTAATTGTCATGAGAAGTATGGGTGATATTTAGAAAACTTAAAGCAAAATAGTTTTATTTTATAAGAAATAGTTTTGGGACATCTATCAACTTAATTTCTTGAATGGGTGCAAAAAGATTATTGAGGAAGAAGTATAAAAAATACTTAGCTTATTTGTTGAACAAAGGCTAGGAGAATGAGGATATGAATAAGATTTCACTTTTGAATGAATTTCCAAATATTTCTCTGGAGTTGTCAGGTTGTATAGGAATAATTGGTTAAGAATTTTTGGAGTATTATACGAGTGGATGTGATAATGCTTTTTATGTATCGATAGCTAATATGTTAATCCTATTTGTTATTTATTTATTTATATATATTCATCTATAATTTTGCAGTATCTTCATGTTGCATTGCATGTGAGTATATCGGAAACATCCTTTCTACTAGATAAGAGTAAAGATTCTTATTACTAGACTTTCTTAGATCATGCCTTTCAGTCAGAGTCTTACTGGGTGTTATTGTTATTTGTAATAGCTAATATCTTAATACATAATTTAAAAATGACTTATATATATGTTTAAAACATGCGGTTTTGGATTATGTGAATGAATTCGTTAGATGAACTTTTAAGCGAAATTGACGGAAATTGAATTTGAATGTTTTATTTTGAGCTGAAGTTTTCCTTAAGATGATTTTATGATTGGAACATATTTTATTTGGTTTTCAGAAAAAAAGCATTATTTTGAAATAATTTTCGAGATTGGAACATTTATTTGAATAGTTCAACTGGCTATGGCCTATAATTTTTAAAAGAAAAGAAATGAATGAATTATATATCTTGTATACGGAATTTACAAAATCCTATCTTGTGAGGGTTGAATTATATTTTTATAATTTTCGAAATTGATAAATTGAATTGATTGTATTCGTAATAAAATACAAATTGTTAATGAATGTGTATTATATGAATTATATCGATCTACAAGCAGGAGATGATAATGACAGAAATTTGAGTGTTGGGTAACCAAGATTTAGCAGCTACCACTTTGACTTAGCTGAGAGTTCTATGTGTGATATTGTATAAGCATACATTTACTTTCTGGTAGGAGAAGCTTGAGATGTGCATATTTTGGTGGGGGACGTTCAATTGAAATGATGATTAGCTTGTGATTTATTTTATTATTGATGTTTTTGAAGTTTTATGCTGTTTTAAACAGAACCTTTCTGAAGGTCAATGAAATTAACGAGTTAAAACGAGAGGATGAAATCCATACTTTTAAATTATTATTTTTCATTTTTTATTTATATAAAAAAAGTTTCCAAAGCTTGTAAGATTTTTATAATCCCGAACGAGTTTCATATGAATATTCTGAGGGATTATTATGTTTTGAGGCACATTTAAATAGGTTCCAAAGGCTTGTAAGATTCAATACCGCTACAGTAAATCCTACACGTGTAAATATGGCAAAAAAATCCACTCTTAACTAATGTTAATGAACTCGAATTCGAACTTGAATCTTCGAACACAATTGAAATCAAACTCAGACTTGATTAATTTTTTAACCCAATTAATTTTAAGAAATTTAAGCCAACCCTAACCAAAATCAATGAGCTAAAATAAGTTGGTTCAGATTTGAGTACTCTGCTTCAATCCTGAAGTATTCAAGTTTCTGACTTCTAAACAAAATGCACCACATGACCATTAATTGACACCCTAATTTTGCCAAAACCAACCACACTTAGCTAATAGATAACCAATCAACCGCACGAGATTCAATCATCATCAGATAGGATTCAACAATTTCCAGCAATAGTAATTAATCATTAGCATTTTCATGACGTTCTAGAATTATAAATGAGTTTTCATATGAAAATTTCCAGTCATCATCAAATAGGATTCAACAATTTCCAGCAATAGTAATTAGTCATTAGCATTTTCAAGACGTTCTAGAATTATAAATGAGTTTTTATATGAAAATTTCCAGAAATTTTCAAAATTATATAGCTTTAAAATGATGGTACAGCATTGCCACTTATCCGCCATGAACAGAGTCTGAGCTTCACTCGTAGAAACAAAATATGGAAGAGGTAAGAAGTGAACCAGTAATAGCTATTATAGCTTCACTCGGAGAATCAAAATATGGAGGAGGTAAGAAGTCCATCGGTAACAGCTATTATAGAGCTACAAACTTGTATGTGAACACATCAATAGTACATAAAATATATTTAAAGACTAACATTTCAGCTACCCCAACACATCACTCTTCTCTTGCAGAAGGATCCATCCCAGTTGATGGGCTATCAGCAAAATACTCTTGGTGCTTCACATTAACACCATGCTGCTCATACAAATACGTAAACAGAATCATTATGACAAATCAGAGACTACACACGTCATAAGATGAATGGACAATCCATAAAGGTGGGAGTGGATGCATGTAAATGTACCTATTCACGGGTCCAGAAAACAAACAAAAGGAAATCATGCGTTATCTCTTAACAAACTAATACAACTTGATCATTCTGTACTTGGAAGTGGCATCTCATCCTGACCCAAAATTGAAACTAATTTCAGAATGACATGAACCTATATTGCAAGACTAGGGATGCCAAGTACCTCCCAAAACAATGACAAAATACACAAAAAAGAGAGAATTGGCTCCAAAGATGGTGTTAAATACACAGTTAGCACGGGGCTAAATACACAGTTAGCCAGCATATAAGTCCAAGTACTAGTAGACAAGAAGATCAAATCTCTGAGGGAATAACTGGCAAACTAATTTTGTAAGATAGTGCTTTTGTATTCACATGATTTTAAGCTCTTCTTAAGGATATGCAGTATCACAGCCTTTCTATAAACCCCTGAATGAATAAACTAAAAGTAAAGCCGTCAAATTAGATACTTATTCCATTGCAATATGTTTTGCAAACCAAGGATTCCAGGAAAGGATGTCCTTTCCCTCTTTTTCATTCACAAACATATACACATTTCAGCAACAATTTACTTCATTATCCGGTATAAATACTTCATTGTCAGGTCAAAATAGACAACTTCTGATCCAATAAGGAACAAATAGGCTTGTAAGATATAAACAAAGTTTGTAGGAACTACACAGTGAGGACCAAAAGAAAAGGAAACAAGAAAAAAGCAAAAAGAAGCCTTTGTTATCTCAAAATGAAGTTTGATATACAAAAAATATGAAAAAATAAAAAATCTGAGCTTACCTCCCGTAGTGCCTTGGACAAGTCCTCCATTGTCAATATCAGCCGCTTATCCTGTTACCCAGTACAGTTACTGTCAGTTTAAAGGGGCACATGTATACAGAAAATACAAAATTAAAATATTGGACCGCAATACACCTTCTGCTGCTTCTCCCTCTTTTCCTTGACAACTGCTGCTTGGCGGGCCTTGCATTGCCTGTGTAAGACATGATACATGAAAAACATTAATCAGGACTGTTGGTTTAATGTTTGAAAGGCTGTAAATCCAATATCTGGGAATCCATCAAACGATATAATTCATTTTTTAGACAGCATTCCCATAGACGGTTCGGATTGCAGAACCAATGCAACAGCCTATTTCAATTGCTTGGCATTATATATGTCAGGTGCAAAATTGGATTAGAGGTATTATTTTAGGTTTACTATAATGTTTGATGCATACATTTAGTGAGTCAAGGAAATTCAATTTGAAGGTCTAATCAAACAAAAGTTAAGCTATTGATATACTAGTGTCCGTGCACTTCTAATTAATAAATTAGCGCAAAACTTCAACTCACAATACCAATCCCCCTCTTAAAACCAGCGACAAAACTCTTGATCAAACTCATTCGTTCAATGCCTAAAATATAATACCCATAATTTTTACCCAAAATCCATCACTCCCATGATTGCTAATATGCAGAACAAAGAAGTCATGGTAAGTAGTCAAACGTATACGTACTGAAGAGCATCACTTGCAACTTCGGAAACAAACTTCTGAGTAGCAACAGCCACTAATCTGACCCTGAAATCCACCATATTCCAGAGCACAAAATACAAAAGAACGCACATGAGTAGTACACACAAAGAAAAAATTCCAAAAAATCGTAATTTTTTTCTTTTAGAAAAGGAAAAAGAGGTAGGTACCTACAATCGGACATCGGGACATTGAAACCCGCTCTTGGCTAAGTAATGCTCCACCAGTTCGTCTGGTATCTGTCAAATTAAAAAAAGATCATAAAGAATAGAAATTACAAGAACCCAAGATGAATTCCAATTGTGTGTTAATAACAGTTACAGTGGGGGTGTATTCCATCAAGTTGGCGAGAAATTCAGTGATAGCACCGTCGTCCTCATGTCTACCCTCCATCGATTGTTGGGTGTTGCTGTTCGCGTGATTCATATTTCTGAATCTCTCCCTCGACGTAGGGTTTGTTCTATTCTATTTATTAATTTCTCTTCTTTTAGGTTGTGTTGCTTATCAAGGACGGGCTTGAGCGTCTTGGGTATATGAAATCAGCCCGGTTCACTGGTTTTGGTCGGTTTTCTAATAACCGGTTTTCAGGCATTTCCAGTAAAATATATTATCCACGATTAGAATTAGTAAAACGCAACCTCGCTTTAGCCCGTCAAGGTAATAAGGTACGGGCAGCTAGAAAAATAAATTTGTACAAGTTTTAGCTATTTGACGAGACCGACCCCAATGTTACAAAACATCAAAGCAAATATAATTACAATACGCGTAAACAAATATAGAACTAGTTTTAAAATTTTTAAAATTTAAGATTCTCGGATTTTTTAATATTTAATTAAAATTTTTTTCTTAAATTTAAGTTAAAAATATTAACAAAATATATACAGCATAAACATCATATATGGACTAATTTTGATTAAAAAATCATATATGAACTAATCAAATATTACTTACAGAATGACTCAACTCAGTTTTTAAACTCAACACGAACAAATCAAACTCAATGTAAATTAATAATTTAAAAATAATTATAGTAAATTATTAGTTTAAATTGAGTTTAATTAATTCGGTTCAAGTATAAGAGTTAGATGAGGTCGTCATTAACTAGCATTCGATTGGTCTATGTGTAATGTTAATGTCATGTGTGTTTTGTATTTTTTTAAACCAAAGTCTAAGAAAATGAATTCTTCTAAAAATTTGAAAATCATAAGAATGTTTTTAAGAAATTTGAAGATTAAGAAGTTTTTTGAAAAAATTTAAACCATATGAGAGTTTTATATCTTGTAACCTTGCAATAAATTGTGACAATAAAATAAATTTTAACTACAATATTATATCTACAAGTTGACATCTAAATCCTCAAGTTCAATAAAAACCAAGTAAAACATTGAACAATTACAAATTCTGATTTACTAGTTGCTTTTGTATAATTAATCTTAATGTTAATGGATCAACACGCAAGTAAAAACTCTAAACAGTAACATTTGTTAGAACTTGAAACCAAAAGGTAGAATGTATTCATATTTGCTTATGTTAGCTAAAACGTTGTAATTCATGAACATCTATTCTTTGGAGAAAAACTCAAGCAATTAATACCCTAAATGCGACCTTCTTACAAAGGACTAACTTATGGAAGTTGGTTAAATAGCTTTTAATGCTGAAAAAGAACCAACAAAGACAAATCAAGGATTAAGGCAATACAATAATTAAACTAATCAATATTTGAATAACCTCGCAACTGAAGAGAATATAAGTTGGAATAATGAAGACTATGAAATAAGGAACCTCTGATGTAACAAAGAATATGGTGTCGTATAATGAGTGTTTCGAGGAGCTATCATGAACTAAGTAACAACATGAATAACATAATTAATGTCAGGGTAAGTAACAGTAACATAATAATATTGTTAACAAGCTGGCTAAACAAAGTGACGTTATGAAGAGGAAAGTCTTGGGAAGTAGAAATGAGCATTAGATTCAATATCAGAATTAACAATTTTGTCCTCAGTAAGACTTGCACAAGAAATAAGATCGATAACATAATTAGCCTGAGATGAATAATACCCTATAGAATCATAAGTAACCTAATGACACAAGAAATAGCTTAAATGTCTATGATTTTCATCTTGAATCGACAACTAAAAAGTTATTAAAATCATGATTATCCTTATATCATCATTACTAATAATTGTGTCATCAATATATAGTAATAACAAAATAATACTTTGTTCTATCTTCTGAAGGAATAATGCATGATCATGAGAAGTGGACTGGAAATTAAACTAAAAAGTGATGGAACTAAATTTAGCACTACAAATATGAGGAGCTTATTTAAGTCTACAAAATCCTTTTAAAGAAGAGAAACTTTCTCTAGAAGATGATCATAAATAGAAGAAGGTCATATACAGACTCTTTAGTGAGATCTCCAATTAAGAAGGCATTCTCAACATCCATATGAAATAAAACTCCAATGTTTAATAATAACAATGGCAATAAAAGTTTGAATTTAAGTGGTGTGGACTATTCTCACTTTCTTTGTTCCTACCTCCTTTATTAACTTAGTGCACTTAGAACCTCCATCTTGGGTAGACAGAAAATGTTTAATAAATATAGGACGAACTTGCAACTGTACTATTAAGGCTCCATTAAAAATAGTTTCAAAGTGCTAACCATTGTAAATGAAATAATGTGTGGATGTGTTTCCTTTGTATGGCTATGTCTCATTCTTGCCTGAATTTTGATATTTGTTTTAATCCATAAGACCATTTGCTAAAGTGTAGCCCAATCAACTATTGCTACCAAGTCGAAATGTTTTTAGCAAAGGAATTGTTTTCTTATAATCTCTAATAATTGTTCTAATTTATTTTTCTTAACACATTATTAAGATAACTAATATTGTGAAATTTATTTTAACTATTTTGACTAACTCAAACTACAATTTTTGGATGTAAGGAACTACAGTTTTTTACATATCGTTATAAGTTTATAGATCATCTTGAAGATTGGGATAGTCAAAATCATCAAACCAATTTAGAATCGAATATCTCAAAATAATTAGATCCTCCCTCTCAAGAACTAAGCTTTGCCAATCTATTATTCCACCCCATTTATTATGGCTACATTTCAAATTGAATTAATCAATTAGCTAGGTGATATAAAGTAGTAGAGGTGGAGCAATTTAATATCATACGATCTATTATTTTATCTCTCTTTTGCATAGTGGACAAGAGATGTCTAGAATGTTAAACCTAATAATATTCTTATTTTTTAATCCTTTTAGATTGCCAACCATAAAATTGTATTTCTTTCCATACTTAATTATGCTAGGAAACTTTATTCTCAGATGCTACAAATATTTTCAGGCATGATTGGCTTGTAAAGACTTTACCATAATGTTTAAGCCAAATCAAGTAGTTCGTTCTTCCCTAATTAGGATTCAACCTTGGTATCTTATTGCTTATTTTTGAAAAAAACCTCTGCAAGCATGAGGTGGCCACCTCTGATTCTCCCATACTATGATTGCCTATAATTTAGTTAATTAAAGGAACAAAGCTCTTAGGGAATTGAAGTTATGTAATAAAAATAGGTAGTTCATGCCAACTGTCATATCAAAGCTATATGTCTCTTCCATTCCTAATAATACTCATGAATTCCTTATGTATTTGACTTTTTAGTCCCAACATTTGCTTAGGGGAATGTGTTAGTTTTAAGTTGAGCTTTCCAAAAACTCATATTTTAGAAAATAACTATGAATCTATTTCACTAAAGTGACTCTTAATTAGTTAATATTTTTCATATTCTTAACCAAAAAGACCTTATATATATTATTGGCTTTGATACAACTTGTTGGACTCTGATACCACTTATTGAGCTACTTCAAAAAATAATGCTTATAAGATTTTTGAGGTCATTCAACCTATATCAAACTACTCAAGAAGTAAAAATGACAGAAAGATAATGAACATAAAATTTAAACGTGAAAAACTCTCCTATGATGAGGTAAATATAATGGAAAAATAAAAAAATCTATTAAGTATTAAATAAAAAGATACAAGAAATGAAAATTTCAAACTAATCACTCTCTCACAAGACAACTACAATATAACTGTAACATCCCATCACCGATGGGAAGGGTAGAATAGTAATTTTGAGTGGTCCATGGGCATTTAGAAATGCCTTTACATGTTCATGCATAATCTAGCATCCACATACATGTGAATAGTACATTTTGCACATAAAAAATGATTGTACATGCATTCATGACATTTCCCAGTATATTTGTTAATAATGTAATTTAAAAAAATATGATTTGTGTATGTGAAAAATTGTGTTAGAGAGGGTCATTTTGATTTTCTGATTTTTGGAGAATTTTAGAAATTGTTTTCTGGAAATTTCGGAGAAATTTCTGGACTAGGAAAAATGCCAAATGGCAGACTGATTGTTTACCAGTAGTGGAAATGACTATCCAATGGCACTGGAAATTAAGATAAATGAGTTGGGGAATTATTAATTTGAGCCATTGGAAATTTGGGGAGAAATTAGAGTATAAATTGGAATTGTATTGTAAAGAAACTAAGTAAGGACTTTAGAGTGTGACATGTGGCAAGTGACACTTGTCACTTGCCTAACATGCCACCATGTATGTGTGTTTTAAAACAAAAACCCACCCATCTTTTCGTCATTCTCGATGCTTCTTCTTATCTAAGGTGATTGGTGATTTAAGTGAGGATTCTCCAACAATTTTCGTAGCTTCTCCTCTTCCTTGTTTCTTCTTGATTTTTGACCAT
>JANZXR010000003.1:30573009-30603393 GCA_027575705.1 Erythroxylum echinodendron
TAAATAGACAAAATGTTTTGAAAAGAAAAAGTGGGCCCACATGAGTGATAAGTGTAAAGAGTTTTTTTAAAAAAATTTATATCGACTTTTATTTAGTGAAGCGATGTGACACGCCACCCTCACGGGGCACGGATTCGGGTATCACTGTCGATATCAGATTCGGATCCGGCGGGAGTGGGGTGTTACAACCCCTATGTCCTCTCCCTAACCTTTGACACGCCACTTGGTAACCCGTTTTGACATTATAAATCCATTTTTTGTCAAAATGCCAAATTCTCACATCCACATTACTCTTAACACTAAGAGGGATATCAAGTATTTGTTAACTCTCACTCATACTAAAAAGAGACAAAACCTTTTCTACGTCCCACCTTTTCTCTCCCTCAATAAAGAGATCTTTGACCCTCAAATCCTCCTCTATAAACCCCTCCCAACCCTCTACCCTAAAAGGTGGATGTTTAGGAAGCCAAGGATCCATTACAACTAAAACATTGTCACCATTACCCACTCACCAATGAACACCATGCTTTAACACTTCACTAGCTGACCAAATGCCTTTCCACACAAAACTAGGGTGTCAACCCAAGGTTGCCTCAAGGAAGTCTTTATCCCAAAAATATTTAGCTTTGAACACTTTGTGCAAAAGAGTGTGCGTATCATTCATTAAGCGCCACCTTTGCTTAGCCAACATAGCTATGTTGAAACAACGGATATGTTTAAATCCCATACCTCCCTTATCCTTGATCCCACACATTCTTTCCCAAGAGATCCAGTGTATTGCACTAACCCCTTCATGGTTACCCTTCCACCAGAATTTGTTCAACATTTTATGTATTTCATCATATAAAGAAAGTGGTAACTCGAATACACTCATACAGTAAGAAGGGATAGCCTGTAGTACCAACTTAATCATCACTTCCCTGCCAGCACGGGACAAAAAACGATTGGACCAGCTGTTCATCTTCTTCCACATTCTATCTTTTATGTAGCCAAAAACTTGCTTCTTGCTCCTACCAACGACCGAGGTAACCCTAAATACAGGCCATCTGCACCAGATGCTGAAACACCTAAAATATTATCAATTTGACATCTAGTATCTTATGGGTTATTCGTGCTAAAGACAATTCCAGACTTCTGAAAATTAACACTCTGACCCGATGCTTTCTCACATATTCGTAGGATCTCCTTTACCCTGTCTGTTTCACCCGCCACAGCTTTGAAAAAGAATAGTGAGTCATCCGCGAATAGAAGGTGAGAGATACGAGGACAGCTCCTCCCTGCTTTAGCCCCATAAATCCACCCCCTTTGTTCAACCTCCTTAAATAACGTCGAAAGACCCTCAGCACAAATCAGAAACAAGTAAGGAGAAATAGGATCATCTTGTTTCAAACCCCTACCCGCAACAATAGGGCCAACAGTCTCACAATTAACTAACACTGAGTATGTAACATTGCAAACACACAGTTTCATCCAGTTAATCCAGGTAGTAGAGAACCTTAACTTATCCATCACCACCCATAAGAAATTTCAGTCCACCCTATCGTAGGCTTTACTAATATCTATGTTCATGGCACAAGAACCCACCCCACTCCTATGTTGTTTCTTAAGATTATGCATCATCTCAAAGGAAATAAGGATATTGTTAGTAATAACTCTACTCATAATAAAAGCCAACTCATATTCAGAGGTGATCTTAAGCAACACTTTTTAACCTATTAGCTAGCACTTTAGACAAAATTTTGTGTAAAACATTACAAAGTGCTATTGGTCTAAAATCTTTAGCTTCCTTTGGCTTATCAAGCTTCGGGATTAACACAATAAGGGTTTCAGAGAGTGCATGCAGAAAAGTACCTAAGAATAACTAATCATTGCAAGCAGTGACAATATCATCTCCAATGAGGTTCCAAAATCTCTGAAAATGCCGGGTTTAGACCATCGGGCCCAGTGCATTATCTGGGTGCATATGAAAAATCGCATTCCTTACTTCTTCTGCCTTCACCACGACAATTAGTGCTTCATTGTCTTGTGCTAAAATTGTACTGCCCATCAATGTCACAAGACAATTAACTTCCATGTGGTTAACTACTGCTTTGGAAAAAATATTTGAAAAATAGGCCAAAAATATTCTCCACACCACTAATGCATCCTTGGACGAATTACCGTCACAATCATTAATCCCATCAATTTTTTTCTGTCGACGCCTTAATTTAATTTTAGCATGAAAGAAACCAATATTTCCGTCCCCATACTTCAGCCAAAACTGCTTTGTTGCTTGTTTTTTCCATGTATCTTCCTCTGCCAACAAACATGACAGCCTATCCTTCAACACCTGGTTGCTATTTTCTAGGTCAGCCTCCCTATCTAGCTCCAGCTTCTATAGTATAGACTGTTTCTATTTCCAGAATTCATGGTTCCTTCGTCTGCCCCATCTTGCTAGCGCCTGAATACAAGTATCACGTTTTCCAATAATATCCGCTGGTTCGTTACTACTCCAAACAATCTTAACCACGTCAACAATCCCTTCATCACACAGCCAAAAATTGTCAAACTTGAAGCTTCGATTATTCCCTTGAGTAGAAATCTTAGTATGCACAAGAATAGGGTCATGATCAGAAGTTGGAGAAACCAACATGCTCACTTGTGCTGTGTCAAAATGTTCTGCCCATCTCGAGTCGGCCATAGCTCTATCTAATTTCTCCCTAGTATAGAATTTCCCAAACCTCTTCATTGTCCACGTATATTTATACCTTATTGTTGGGAGGTCAACCAAACTACAATCCACAAGAGCTTCTCGAAAACCATTAATAAGTGCCTAGGGGTAAGAATTACCACTCCATTTTTCTGCATGTGCTGCAAGATCATTAAAATCTCCAAGTATTAACTAAGGAATAGAACTACGAGCTCTCAAAGCTCTTAACAAGTTCCATGCCACATGCCTTCTGCTCCTATCAGCATACCATAATAGCCTGTCAACCTCCAACTAAAACCATTGTCGGTGACTACTGTGGCGACGAAATGTTGTGAATACCCTTGCATCGAAAGGCACATGTTATTATTCCAAAACAAACCTAAGCCCCCACTTCGACCACTACAATCAACACCAAAATAGTTTTCAAATCCCAATTCCTATCTAATTTCTTCAATACAACTTATGAACCAAAGTCTTAATTAAAAAGATCACCATAGGCTTCTAACTTAAAAGAAAAATCCTTGAGTGCTTGAACTGTCTTGGGGTTGCCTAAGCCCTTATAGTTCCAACTTAGGATCTTCATTGTTGCCGGCCATCCCGTCCCGCGAGATTGTCTGAAATTTTTGCATGTGGTTTATTACTTCCCACATTATTTGCTCCCACCGAATCCTGGTTAGAAGAAACAACAGTAAAATGATTCTTTAGGCCTTCATTCCTTGGTCTTTTCTTTAGGTCATCAACTCTCTCTAGGCCCACATCTTCAAATTGGCCCACTTCCTCTCCTTAGCCCACTTCATAGTTTTCCATATCCATTCTGTATTTAGAATCATAGGCAGTGTCCACCATGTTGGTCAACCTTATCCCATAAAAGGAATACCTATATTCTTGGGCTTTACTTTTAAAATTTGAATTGGAAACTAATCCCTTAAACTCCACACCACATCCCGACGTTTTAGCCTTTCCCTACAGACGGAGCCATTGGCTAATCTGTTTCTGATGATGCCTTCTCACCGGAGCATGTAAGCTGTCATCCCAACTGAATTTCAGCTCTTCCGGTTTGTGATCCAACCTCAAATCGTAAAAACTTTCCGTGTGTCCCATTAACTTATTACTAGTTTTGGTAACAACTTTTTAAACACCTTCTCATAAGACTTATATCATAACTAGCAGTACTAATTTCTATCATCAATAGACCTGACAAGGCATTACAAATTCCCATCCCAACCCTCCCAACTTGTCACACCATATTGCAACAATCACCTACTTTATCGTTCCCCCAGTCAGCAAATACTACCGCAAATAATATTTCAACTCCCAAACACCATATATTAGCTTCCCACCACTCCCAACCCGTCAGTCCTAGTTCAGCCACCATACGTACAAACTAATCCTCCTTGTAGCAACCTTTAACTCCGAACAGGCATGGAAACAAGTTATGGGAGAGACCGGTTGTAATAATCTTGAGTTTTATCCCCAAGTTCAATCGTGATAAAGCAAACACACGTAAAAGGGGAGTGAAATGTGTGTAACTTAAAAAATTTTAAGTTACTACCAATTTATGTAAATGATAAGAGCCTGCTAAATTTATGAAAGGAGCCTGTTACTGTTAAAGACGAAATGAGCCTGTTAACGAAAGAAAGCTCTTGCAATATTAAAACAAAATAAGTCTATTCCAAAAGTGAAGGAGCTTCTTACAAATTAAACACACACACTGTAATGCAAAAATTTTAAAATTAAGAGAGAGAGAGAATGTGACACATTTGATTTATACTAATTCGACTTATAATGAAGCTTACGTCCAATCCTCAAGTATTCAACTTGAGTATTTCACTATACAAAAGTAGTAAATTTTCACGAGCCTCTCTAAGCTCACAAGCATATATTTTTGAAGATTCTTCAACCTTCGACACTTGTAATATTTACTCAACAAAAAAAAATATAAAGGGTTTAACAGTCTCTCTTAATAGAGTGATTTCACTTTTTAAGGCACAATGAGTTTAATATAGATATGACTTTCAAGAATATTGATGCTGCTGAAGTATTTAGCAAATCTATGTATATTTCGCAAATGCAGTGATTCTTCCTTAAATAGACATTTTCTTTAACTAGCCATTGCTTCATTTTGATTCTTAGTTGATTTTGTATCAAATGAATCCTTCATATCATCTCTGCTGAGATCTTCCAATATTAAGACATTAAGAGAGAAGCTTTGTCAAAAAATTTTGAGCTAACTGTTCGAATTAATAAGATCGTTCTAGATGTCATAGAATCATTTCTAATCAGGTAAGTTCATTAAAAAAGTTCCTGCAAGAAAGAAGGATTTTTCCTATGATTTTATTTAGTTTTAAAATTTTTTTCCTTACCAATAAAAGGAAATAACTCTACTTTAAATTTTAAAATATTATATAGTTATCATCAAAATAATTAATAATAAACCTTGAGTTAATAATCTCTCCCTTTTTGATGATGACAAGCAATAACATATATATTTTCAAAATTAAAAATAATAATAAAGGATTTCAAAAGATCCCTATAAACTTTATATGTTCTTACTTACAGTTATGATTAGAAGGGGGTTTTCTTATGACAGGAGCCTTTCTTTATACATATCACAGATTTAAACTTCTCAAATATAGTTCAATAATATTTCGACAAGTAATAGAGAATAAGGTAAATATATCATCGAAAAAAAATATATAATTAATTCTCCCCCTTTGTCATTATTAAAAAGTAGAGGGAAAATAACTAACAAGTCACAAAATGTCACAAGTATGTAAAAACAGACCAAGAAAAAATAGCGACAAAGTTATTTAAGATATTCAAAAAAACATTTTTGTCATTTAGCTTATATTTGAATTGGTAGGGAATAGAAGAATGAAACTTTTTAAGTTAAAATCAATCTAGATTATCAAAAGACACTCCATAATAGGCAAAAATCTTGGTTAAAGGCATCCTATATGGCAGACCACTAGTTGTATTCTTATGACTTCCCTTATCCACCATAAATAGGGCCATTTCTGAGAGATTCATCTTATTTCCCTTTAGAAGATTATACACCGCATATGTATCTAAGAGATTGCATCTTTCCACTGAACTACTTCTTGGAAAAATTGAAGTGGTGGATATTGATGCAAGGCATCTTAGTAGTAAGTCCATATGTCTACACCACAGTCTTCCTTTATAGGCATTCTTTGTGCGTAAGCAGATAAAGTCCACAACTTCTTCCAGATTAAGATTAGTAATATCTCATTTATGACAATGAAGGTCAGTTCTGCATACGAGAATTATATTATTCATAATGTTTTCCAAGATTTTCTCTGTAATCAAGATCTCACATTCACGTACCCAAGAGATTATTGTCAAATTTCCATCAATTTCTTTTTTGCATGATTTTCTTACCTCCAAAGGGAAAGGTCCTTCCTTTTTTGGCCAGTTGTAGATGAGGAGGGATTCAAACCCCCGACACTGTGGTTCATAGCCATATGCTCTAATCTTCTGAGCCCCAAGCCCCACCCTATCTCCACTGGATCTGTTCCCGAGAGTACCCTAAAAAAGGAACCTTTCCTCTTCCCAGCCATTTCGGGTTAAGAAGATGCCAAGGCATCTCTCTCTCTATAAGAACGGTGCATTCTGATGTGTGAATTTGACAATTTCTTTTTTCTCATGTGTGTGTAAAAACATCTAAGTCATCAAGCACTGTCTCATTCAAATTCAAATAATGTTCCTAAAAAACATCTAAGTCATCACACATTGTATCATTCAAATTCAAATAATGTTCCCAACCAATAGCAAGAAAATGAGAATAGATGGGAATACCAATTCCATTAAATAGGTACGCTTCTTTTAACACATTTTGTATCTAGCTTTATCTTCCATTGACTAAAATAGCTTAACTGGTGTTAAAGACTCTCCTTTCTTTTGTTTCTTCAGTTTTAACCTTTTTGCTTTTGGGATTTCTTCAAACAAAGCATCTTTACAAAATGGCTCATCCAGTCTTCTCTTCAACCATAGGTGCTTTGCTTTTTCTTATTTCTTCTCTTTTTCTCTTTCAAGACTCTTCTTCTTCTTTCTTTTCAACATCAAGGGTTCCTTTTTGTTTAACAATTTTTTAGCTTGTTTTTGCAACACTTGCTTTAGTATAGTCATCTTATTAACTGAGTCAGCTCTTCATCTGGACCATCATCATTTACAATCCAGTGCACTTCAACACTTTCTTATCCTTGGAAGTAGGTTGAGGATTAGTGGAAGGAGGTGTTGAAAATTTAGAAGAGAGGGTAGATAAAGTATGATTAGGCAGAGTGGAAATGGGTAGAGAGAGTGAAGGAAAATGAAACCTTACTTTTCTCGCTAGCTCCCCCCGCTAGAAAATTCTTCTTCTTTTTCTTCCTCTTCCTCTTCTTCTTCTTCTTCTTCTTCTTCTTCTTCACTAGAGTTAGAGACATATTGTTGTTTGACTATTGGTTTGTTATGCTCGGAGGATGAATTAGAGTCTGATTCTAAAGAAATCATAGCCAAAATCTATCTTTTTCTCTCCTCTAGAGTCTCTTGAATAGGTGTTTCTGAAACTTGGAGCTTAGAGGAAATATAAATAGGTTCAGCATGAGTGTTTAACAATCCTACTATTGGTGATAGAGAAGAAGACTCAGAAACTAGAGTTTGTTCATGGTGGAGAGTTTCCCTATGATTAGAAGAGGAAGCTGAGGTTTTCTTCTGTCCCTTTGATTTTGTTCATGCCATTGTAAGTAAGCTTAGTAAGGCTTAGGATATTTAAGAGGGAGCAGAGAGTTAGGGTGTAGAGAGGAAAGAACAACCCTTCTGAGAATGACAGAGATAAGTATAAGAAGGAAGTCTATTTAATGTATACTAAACGATTCTTGAGCATTGATTTTGTGTGAGGACGAGTAGTCATACATGCTAATAAAGGAACTGTGATTCCTGCGTATCTTTTGTCAGCCACGTACGAAAAGTTATCAAGGTAGCACACATATTTTAAAACACCTTTTTAAGACACGTGTATTCTAACTCATATAACTAAAAAGAGCCTTCTAAGTTAATAATCTAAACTAAGAGCGTCCTTCCATAAAAGAATCGAATAGAAGGAGCCTACTAATATCTACAAAGAGAAGTGTTATAGAATCTTCATACATAATTAATATCAAATAGTCTGCACATACTAAGTTCTTTCCTTAACATGCAAAATCTATCTTCAAACAGTGGCTTAGTAAAGATATCAGCTACTTGATTTTTATTTTTAACATGCAAAAGATCAATAATTCCTCCTAAAACACGATCTCTAAGAAAATATGTTTGATTTCTATATGCTTAGTCTTAGAATGATGTACAGGATTTTTAGAGAGATTTATTGCACTTGTATTGTCACATAGTATAGGAATATGATCAAAGTTAAGAGAAAAATCCTGGAGTTGATGTTTCATCCATAAGATTTGAGGGCAACAGCTGACTGTTGCTATATTCCGCTTTAGTTGTCAAAAACATTGTGCAATTTTATTTCTTGCAAGACCAAGAAATTGGACATGCTCCAAAAAATTGCTAGCGATCACTTATTCTTTTCCTATCAACTTTATCATCTACATAATCTACATCACAAAAGCCAACTATGTTAAAAGAATTAGTTTTTAGATACCATAATCCAAAGTTCATATTTCCACAAAGATAGAGAATGATCCTCTTGACTACTTAACGATGGCTCTCTTTTGGATTTGATTGAAAGCATGCACAAAGACACACACTAAGCATAATATTTGGTCTTGAGTTTGTAAGAAATAATAGTGACCCAATCATTCCTCTATACTTTGTCTCATCCATAGCCTTGCCTTCTTCATCCTTATCGGGTTTAGTTCCAGAATACATAGGAGTACCCATCGGTTTGACATTCCCAAAATGATATTTCTTGATGAGTTTCTTTGTGTATTTGTCCTAACTAATGAAGATTCTTTTTTTATTTTCTTAATTTGTGACCTAAGAAAGAAAGATAGTTCTCCCATCATATTCATTTCAAACCTTGCATTAAATCTAAGAATTCTTCACAAAAGGATTGATTAGTGGCACTAAATATTATATCATCAACATATATCTACCTTTCCTCTTTCAAAGTTATTCTCAAATAGAAAGTTACTTAACCTCTCATACCATACTCGAGGAGCCTGTTTTAGACCATACAGAGCTTTAGTCAACTTCATCATGTAATCAGGATGGTTTTCATCTTCAAAACTTGAAGGTTGCTTAACAAATACTTCTTTGTTAATATATCCATTTAAGAAGGAACTTTTAACATCCATTTGGAATAATTTAAATTTTCTATAGCATGCAAAGGCAAGTAAAATTCTAATCGGTTCAAATCTAGCAACAGGCATATAAGTTTCTTCAAAATCAATACCTTCCTCTTGATTATAACCTTGGGCTATAAGGCTAGCTTTGCTTCTTACCATCTTATCGTTTTCATGAAATTTGTTTAAAAATACCCAACTAGTTCTAATGATTGACTTGTTTTGTGGACGAGGCACTAAATTCTAGACTTTGGTTTTGTCAAACTGATTTAGTTCGTCTTTCATGAGTTTTAGTTTTGTCAAACTGATTTAGTTAGTCTTTCATAACTGAAACTCAATTTTCATCAGTAAGAGTATCTTCAACAGTTGTTGGTTCTAACTGTGAGATGAGGTCAACGTAATTGTTTTTGAAGGAAAATCTGATTCTTAGACTTTCATAAGTGTCTCCCACAATGTATTGATGTGTATCTTGACCACTCTATTCTCTTAGTATTCTTCATTGCATAGGCTTCTACTGAGATGAAGGAGCCTACTCCGTCCTTGCTTCAAAAAAAACTTATTGATCTTGTAATTCCGAGGACACTATAGGTGTAGTTTGAGTCTATTATGTATTTTTAGGAGCCGAAGGATGCTCTTCATCATCTGAATCAGCCGCTGTTGTTGAGGGTAGTGCTTCGTTAAATATCTCATGTATTGATTCTTCTATCCTCTTTGTTCTTTTATTATAAACTCTGAATCCTTTGCTGGCAGTACTATAACCCAGAAAAATAACTTCATTTGATATAGCATCAAATTTTCTAAGATTGTCCTTTTCGTTATTTATTACGAAACACTTATAGCCAAACTCTCGATGATAGGAATCAATTATCTTATATTTTCTTATGCATTTCAATGTATGTTCAATCCTATTGTTGTGTTTAAATACTTAATTTGTGTTCATTTTATGTTTACATATAAATTAAAGGATTGAACACAAATATATGCGAAAAGGAAGAAGTGTCACTCACTCACGACATCCATGCAAGATAGTGATTTAATTGACAGCATATTTAATGGACAATAAATGTTGGAGGCATAAGAAAGTAGAAATTCATCACTTACATGCATGTTTTTTGCATGCAAGAATGTGATTTAATGGCAGCATAACATAGGATGATGGATGGTAGAGTTTAATGGATAAAGAAGTAGTCCACGCCAAAGAAGCAAAGCAGCAGCGTGAGGTTTTAATAAGTGACACTTTTCATGGACCACAACATTAATTTGTCACATCAGAAGAACAAGAGCAGCAGAAATGACAGCGTGTGCAGTAACATTTCATGTAAACACTGTTTACGTAAATATGCGATCAACACAGTACACAAACATGTTCCACAGTAAGATGATGATGCCTGATCCAAAGGAAAGAAATGCAGACGTAGTAGAAGTGTGGAGTTATGAAGGGGGCGTGAATAGTAAGTTGGACCAAAAATTAAATTAGAAAACAAGAGAGAAAAGAAGAGAGAGCATCAACGGTAGAGTGAAGTATGAATAGTGGGGTTGGACCAACAATTAAATGAGAAATGGGGAGCATATAAAAATTGTAGTGGCTGGAAGGAAAATCGCAAACAGCGTTCCACGTTGCATGTTTCATGCACTAGCTGTAGGTGACCAAACAACAAAGCATAAAGCCAAGGCAGTGGAGCTAAAATGCACAGTGTAGGAGGACAGTAAAGGAATGAAACATAGGCATATTAAGACTTTGGATGCATTTTAAATAAAAATGCATAGAAGCAACGGGGGATTTAAAATGTGAATAGTAACATGGACCAAGTATTAATTCCTTACATCAAAAATAAAATAGGAGGCACAAAAGTGTGGGATAGGGCAGAAGCAAAGACCAAAGAAGTGTCAAGTAAGTCGGCGCCTCATCAACAAAAGTCCACAAATGTAGCCTCACAAACAAAAAGCTTAATCAACAAATGCAGCTTACCAACCAAATCTGTTGAAAGTAAAATTGTGGCTGCCTAACGTGATTTTGTTTGTTTGCTTTCTTAAGTTTATTATAAATAGGTGAGTAAGGTTTGAGCTTGCCGTGATGAAAAATATAGAGAGAAAGATCAGAGCAAGACAAAGCAAAAATTAAGTATAGTAATTTTTGTGCTATAGATAACATCTATAGAGAGTGTTTTTTTAAGAGAATTTTTGTAAGAATAATTCTTGGGGATAATTGGGTGTGAGGTATTATTGTTGTAAACACTTGTAAATTTTCTCCTTAGTAAAGATCTGCAGCAGCTCCGGAGACGTAGGCAAGTTTGATCGAACTCCATTATCAGATTGTTTGTTATTCTTCCCACTTTTATTTCGCTTTCCTACTAATATGATTTTATGGGAAAACTAAAAAATCTCCTAACAAGTAGTATCAGAGCTTTTGGTGGTCAATTCTGCCAGTTTTATGCAAAGTTACTATCCATATGAATAGTAAATTTTGTGAATAGTAAATTTTTGTCGACGGTTCTGGTTTGTCGACAAAGGTGTCTTAGTACACGTTGGTTCACCGAAATAGTCAGAAACAATCTAAAGTAGTCTAGATTGGAGTGGGACGATGGCTGCAAATAAAGGTAAAGTGAAAATTCAGAAGTTGGATGGTGTGGACTTTGGCTTTTGGAAGATACAGATTGAAGATTATCTATACCAGAAAAAGTTGTATCAACCTCTCTCAGGAATAAAGCCAGAGGGTATAAAGGATGAAGAATGGAATCTTCTCGACAGACACGCCCTCGGAGTTATTCGATTGACATTATCCCACAATGTTGCTTTCAACATAGCAAAGGAAAAGACCATGGCAGGTCTTATGGCGGCTCTCCCTACTATGTATGAGAAGCTATCGGCCTCAAACAAAGTTCACTTGATGAGGTGGTTATTTAATTTGGGGATGACAGAAGGGGCATTAGTGGCCCAACATCTGAATGAACTTAACACAATCACAACCCAGTTAAGTTTCGTGGAAATTGAATTTGATGATGAAGTTCGAGCATTGATTCTCTTATCATCTCTACCAAACAGTACCATTACAGCAGTCAGCAGCTCGTTGGGAAACACTAAATTGAAATTCAACGATGTTTGAGATCCGGTATTGAGTGAAGAAATTCGGCGGAGAGAATCAGGTGAAGTATCAAACTCTTCGACTTTACACACAGAATCTAGAGGGAGAACTTCAGATAGAAACTTAAATCGTGGTAGATCAAAATCTAGAAGGGACAAATCTAAATCGGAAAAGAAAGATTTCAAATGTTATAATTGCGGCAAGAAAGGTCATTTTAAAAAGGATTTTTGAGCACTGAAGAAAGATACTGGCGCATAGGAATCTACAAATGTGACCAAGAAAGCAGGTGATGCTATGATTTTAAGCATTAACAGTCCAATTGAATCATGGGTTTTGGATTCAGGGGCATCTTTCCATGCCAACCCATGTCGAGAAATAATGGAAAACTATATCAGTGGTGATTTCGGGATGGTTCATCTAGCTGATGATGAAATTTTAAAGATTGTAGGAAAAGGAGACATCTGATTAAAGTTGCCAAATCAGACTACCTGGAAGTTACAAGAAGTGTGACACATTCCTGGCCTCAAAAGAAACTTGATTTCGGTAGGACAACTTGATGGAGAAGGATATTGTACAACTTTTTCAGATTGTGAATGGAAGATTACCAAAGGAGCATTCATCATTGCTTGTGGAAAGAAGTCTGGTACTCTCTATGTAACCTCAAATTTAGAAAATATCATTGCAGTAGCAAATGTTGATGGAAAATCAAACTTACGGCACCAAAGGCTTGGCCATATGAGTGAGAAAGGGACGAAGACACTTCTGTTAAAGGGGAAGCTGCCAGATCTGAAAAGTGTAGATGTTGGCTTATGTGAAGATTGCATCTTTGGGAAACAGCAGAAGGTCAGTTTTGCAAAGATTGGCAAGACAACAAAGGCAAAAAAAGTTAGAGTTGATTCATACCGATGTATGGGGACCATCCCCAATTCCATCTCTTGCAAGTTCATTGTATTATGTCATCTTCATCGATGATTCTACAAGGAAGGTGTGGGTTTATTTTTTGAAGAAAAAATCAGAAGGCTTTGATACCTTCAGAAAATGGAAGGCTATGGTAGAAAATGAGACTAGTTTGAAAATCAAGTGGTTGAGGTCTGATAAAAGAGGAGAGTACAGAGATAGTAGATTCAGATAATTTTGTGCAAACAATGGGATTAAGATGGAGAAAATAGTCCCCATGACACCTCAGTAAAATGGCGTAACGGAGCGCATGAACAGAACTCTGAATGAACATGCTAGAAGTATGAAGATACATGCCAGCTTACCCAAGATGCTATGGGTTGAAGCTGTAAACACCACAGCCTACTTGATCAATCGTGGACCCTCAACTCCCTTGAATGGTAAAATACTAGAAGAAGATTAGAGTGGAAAAGAGGTAAACCTTTCGTACTTAAGAGTGTTTGGTTGTATTTCTTATGTACATATAGACTTTGCTGAAAGAAGTAAACTTGATGCTAAATCTAACAAATGTGTCTTTGTTGGATATAGTGGGGTTACTGGTTTTGGAATTATGAAAAACGGAAGATCATTAGAAGTCGGGATGTCATATTCAATGACAATGTGATGTACAAAGACAGGTCAACGGTAAAACCAAACAGCTCTAATACAGATGTTGAAACAAAGGAATTTGCTGAGTTTGAGGAGATTTCTGGAAATGATGTTTAGAATAGTCCTGAAGCAGTTCAAGAAGAACCAGGCACGCCAGAACTGAGACGCTCCTCCAGAATTCCTAAACCTACTCAGCATTATTTGCCTTCTTTACATTACTTGTTGTTGACTGACAGTGGAGAACCAAAGTGTTATGATGAAGCTATGCAAGTGAAGAATTCAATAAAGTGGGATCTGCTATGAAAGAAGAGATGGACTCCCTCATGTCAAATCAAATATGGGAATTAGCTGAACTACCACCGGATAAGAAAGCGCTCCATAACAAATGGATTTTTAGGATCAAAGAAGAACACAATGGAAGCAAATGCTACAAAGCGAGATTGGTTGTCAAAGGCTTTCAACAAAAAGAAGGTGTTGACTACAATTAAATTTTCTCTCCAATCGTGAAGCTGACTACAATCAGACTGGTGTTGAAAATTGTAACTATAGAGAATTTACATCTTGAGTAGTATGATGTAAAAACAACTTTCCTTTATGGTGATTTGGAGGAAGAGGTCTATATGAGGTAGCCAGAAGGCTTCATTAAGGCAGGCAAGAAAAACCTGGTATGCAAGTTGAAGAAGAGCTTATATGGTTTAAAACAAGCTCTTAGGTAGTGGTATAAGAAGTTTGACAGTTTTATAGGTAGCAGTGGTTTCATAAGATGCCAAGCATATCATTACTGCTACAGCAAAAAGTTTGACAAAAGCTTCATTATTTTATTATTGTACATTGATGACATGCTCGTTGCAGGTTCGAATATATAAGAGATTAAAAATTTGAAGCAAAAATTATCAAAGCAGTTTGAAATGAAAGATCTAGGTGCTGCAAAACAAATTCTTGGAATGAGGATCAAGAGAGACACGAAGTCAGGGACTTTGGTGTTATCACAGGCTGAGTACATCAAAAAGGTAATGTCCAGGTTCAACATGCAAGATGCTAAACCAATGAGCACACCTTTAGGTGTTCATTTCAGACTCTCCAAAGAACAGTCACCGAAGACAGAGAAAGAACATGCACACATGGTGAAGGTGCCATACGCCTCAGTAATAGGAAGTCTGATGTATGCCATGGTTTGTTCCAAACTAGATATTGCTCAAGCAGTGAGAGCTGTTAGCAGGAACATGAATAATCTGGGCAAGGTACATTGGGAAGCAGTTAAATGGATCCTCAGATATTTGCGGGGTACCATAAACAAGGCACTTTGTTTCAAAAGTGGAGATACAACATTAACAGGCTATGTGGACGCTGACTTAGATGGAAATGTTGACTTCAGAAGAAGCACTACAGGGTATGTCTATACTCTAGAAGGAACGGCAGTGAGTTGGGTTTCTTAAATGCAGAAGATAATTGCTCTTTCTAAACTAAAGCAGAATACATGGCTGTCACGGAAGCCAGCAAGGAAATGGTTTGGCTACAAGGTTTCTTGGAAGAGTTAGGTAAGAAACAAGAAAACAATGTTTTGTATTGTGACAGTCAAAGTACTATCCATCTAGCAAAGAATTTGTCTTTTCATTCCAGAACGAAACACATATAGGTGCGGTATCACTTTATCAGGTCGCTTCTGGAAGATGGGATTTTGAAACTTGAAAAGATTAATGGAGCTCAAAATTCATCAGACATGTTAACAAAGATGGTGATTACTGATAAACTGAAGCTGTGCTCAGCTTCAGTTGGCCTGCATTAGTGGCAAGATCGTAAGAAGAACTGTTACATAGATCAAGGTGTGAAGACAGATTGAAATCTATCTTCAAGTGGGAGATTGTCAAGTAAGTCAACGTCTCATCAACAAAAGTCCACAAATGTAGCCTCATAAACTAAAAGCTTAATCAACAAACGTAGCTCACCAACCAAATATGGTGAAAGTAAAATTGTGGCTGCCTAACTTGATTTTTTTTGTTTGCTTTCTTAAGTTTATTATAAATAGGTGAGTAAGGTTTGAGGTTTCCGTGATGAAAAATATAGAGAGAAAGATCAGAGCAAGACAAAGCAAAAATTAAGTAGAGTAATTTTTGTGCTCTAGATCACATCTATAGAGAGTGTTGTTTTTACAGAATTTTTGTGAGAAAAATTCTTGGGGATAATTGGGTGTGAGACATTAGTTACAACACACTTGTAAATTTTCTCTTTAGTAAAGATCTGTAGCATCTCTGGAGATGTAGGCAAGTTTGGTCGAACTCCGTTATCAAATTGTGTGATATTCTTACCAATTTTATTTCGTTTTCCTACTAATCAGATTTTATGGGGAAAACTAAATAATCTCCCTACAAGAAGCAACGCAACAGTTAGGAGATAAGGAGCAGAAAACAACAGTATAATGAGAGACAACAAAGTTGGGCCAACATGCGAGCAACGTGTGTGTATGTTTCATGCATTCACACACGTTAAACATAAACAACAAAACAGCAGCTGGAGGCATGAAACAAAACACATACAACAGGTGGATCAAGGGGCACTAAAACGCGGCAACATTAGCTAGCATAAAACGCAGTCGCATAGCAGCAAAGGAGAGCAAGGGTTTAAAAAGAGATGAATAGTAAAGTAGACCAGAATTTTTTTGTCAAAAAAATGAAAGCATAGTAGCAGTAGCGTGGAGAAGGAAAAGAAGAGAGAACAGAGAGGGAGGTGCAGGGGCAAGAAGTAGAGAGATTATTGTCATAACTTCAACACCTTTTTGGCACGGTGGCAGCTTGGAGCTAGCTTTCCAGGAGAGGCTCTTGACTGTAGAGATAGCTACAATGTTTTCTTCACTCCACTTTGCTTTAGGTTTTTTCATTGGTTTTTAGCTATATTCGGTTATTAATTCGTTACTCTCCATAAGTACCTATTTTCTTTTGGTTTCACTGCTTTATTTTCATATGTCCGAAGCTCTTAATATTAATACCATTGGTTTAAATCTTTCTTAGTGTTAATCACGTTTTTACATGCTCTAGGATATTTAGAATGAATGTTTAATGGATTTTATAGCTGAAATTCATGAATTTTGTAGGGAACCTTTATGTTAGATCAATGGATGCTTTATTCTTTCAATTTTCCAGCTTATTTATGTGATTTCTTTTCAGATATGAAATAGTGGGTATTTGAATGTTTAATGGTTTATGTTATGAGTTTTTGTTTATTTGTGATGCTCTTGATTAATTTGTTCTTAAATTAATTTGGGCTTTGCGAAAGTTGTGTGTGCTGGAATTTTCATTTTGATGTAATTAGTTTAGAGTTTGTAATTTAGGGTATGATTAGTCATTTGTTAGCATAAAGAGTTTTGATTTCTATTAAGTTAGTGTTGAATTTTGATTTTTATCACTTCATTTATCATATCTAGCATTGGTTTTATTGCATTAAGTATGGGTTTTGTTTATTTAATATCTATAGTGCTTAATATTAATATATGTGGTTAGACTACTTAGGTGTTTGGAGATATTTTAAGGATGACTGGATGGAAATTGTGAGAATAAAGTTAAACTTGTCTTGAATTGGTGCTTGTAGGTCTAGGTTGGTTTGGGATTTAGGATAAATGTGATGAATAAGGAATTGCTTATAGGCTTCATCACCTTTTAGGTAACTTTATAATCTGAAGGCTAGGGGATGAGCGTGTGATATGTAATAGTCCATAGTGATTCCCCAAACTAGCATAGGTTAGTTGAATTTGTCAGGATACTTAATTGACTAATCTAGAATCCCATACCTTTAGGTTACACCTTTCGAGCTTATGAGTGGGTAGCCTAAGTTAGCCGTTTCTTATTACCTAATGCATCTTTGTTATTGAACTTAAAGAGCCCATTCTAGGTTATAGTAGAGATCAGGGCATTTCTAGAGCTTGTTAGTTTTGCCTATTTTAGAGAAATGAGTTTAATCGAGTCTATAGGCTAATACCATGGTGAGAGTACCTTTTATTTAGATTCAAGGATCAATGAACATCTAAGAAGCCCAAAGATGTCTTCAACCCACTTATTTACCATTATTATTAGTATTTTCTAAATTCTCTTTGTGTTTGTCTTTTACTTACATTCTTTGCATCTTAATTGTCTCATTTCATCATTTCAGGGTGTCTTTTTTTTGTTTGTTTGCAAAATTTGAAATAGGACTTGCATCCCAACTCTCTGTGGGTTGACTCTAGGTCGCCATTTACTGTATAGTTTGGTAGTTAGGAATTTATTATTTGGTAGTTAGCGATAGGCTATCAAATTTTTGGTGTCGTTGCCTAGGAGTTAGTGTGTGTTAATAGTTGTGTCTTATGTTTTTTTTTTTGTTTTTGCTGATCTCTTTTTTATTCTTTCATCGGTTTGCATGTCCCATAATTCCTCAAAACACATTTGTTTGCGTAAATTTGCTAAGGAAAAATAAAGGATCATTACTTTCTCCACTTAACCCTTTTTCTTTTTCTCCTATTGCAAGTCACACTATATTTCATCAGAGAGGGTGAGGAATCCATACAAATCTTCCCGAGAGTGGTCTTTCCTTATCCTTTGAAGAAGAAGTTGATAGGCGTTTACACAAAATAGAGGAGATTATGGAACCTCATCAGCACACCTTAAAGGAGTTTGTAGCTCCTTCCTTCAACCCTAATATACTTTGTATTAGTTATCCAGATAATAAGCTGGAAGTTGAAATTAAACCTGGACTAATGCATGCATTGCCCACTTTTATAGTTTTTCGCGATACCAATGCACTAGGATCAGGCACATCACTGATCTCAATAAGTTTCTGAAGGAGTTCCACATCACATGCTTAGGTATGAAGCCAGCGGGAGTCTCAATGGAGCAACTCAAGCTAAAGACATTTCCCTTTGCCTTAGTAGATGCAGCGAAGGAGTGGTTGTATGATTTGTTGGTGGGCTTGGTCAATACATAGGAGCAAATGCAGCAAGCATTTCTAAAGCAGTACTTCCCTGCCTCAAGAGCTGCTCACATCAGGAAAGAGATCTATGACATTCAACAAGACATAGGGTAGTCTTTTCATGAGTATTGGGAGCGTTTCAAGAAGCTCTGTAATAGCTGTCCAAAACATCAGATAAGTGACCAGTTATTAATTCAATATTTATGTGAAGGGTTGCTTCCTTTAGACAGGAATATGATAGATGCTACGAGTGGTGGAGCATTGGTGAACAGGACACTAGAGGATGCTAGGAACTTGATAGAAACAATGGTAGTTAAATCCCAATATTGGTGCAATCATAGTGATGCTTACTCCTCAACAAAGCAGGTGAAGGAGGTCTCCATCTCCAAATTGGAGCAGCAAGTTACAAATGTGACTTTCTTAGTACAGCAAGCAGTAATAAGGGGCCTATCAAGGTATGTGATATTTGTACATTAGCTGACCATCCCATAGATGCATGCCCTTCCTTGTAGGATGACCAGTATGTCAACGCAATTGGGGGGTTCCAAGGATAACAGAGGAGGTATGACCCTTTTTCCTCCACTTATATTCTAGGTTAGAAGGATCATCCCAACTTCAGGTATGGGAACCCACAGCACAGAAGTAGTTCTAATGCACGCTAAGCCAATTATCAGTAGCAGCAACAAGGATTCCATGCACCATCAGGTTTCCATCAGAGTCAGTTACAGTTTCAGCCAAGGCCACTGTCTCTACAACCACAACAACAACAATAAGATGGAGGTATGTCCTTAGAGGAAATTGTTAATAGCTTAGCATATAACACACTTCAATTTCAGCAGGAAGTGAGGAGTGGTTTGAAGAATTTGGAAAATTAGTTCAATTAGTTAGCGGATGCTGTGGGGATGTTAAAAACCCAAAGTTCCATAAGGTTACCTAGTCAACCTGAAAGGTGTTAGTAGTGTGCTACATATGTGACTTTTATACTGACATTTTGACTTATTAATAATATATTTTGAGGTATTCTTTTATATATGCATATATATTGTTTATGTAATGTGATTTACATTCCATGAATAGTATTAGGCTTATGTCATCAAGTGTGTGACGTGATAGTAAAACCATAAGCATTATAATACTATTCTAAACTGTCCCTGGTCAATCGTTATTGGGGGAAGGATAATGAATTAAGGCTAATATGTGTTCTAATTGATGATCATATTTTACTAATCATGGATATGAGTTATCAAATTAGAAACATAGATATATGTTAAAGAACATATATTGGATTGACCCAAAGAGAGAACACTACATGGTTTCATGTCATTAGTAATTCTCAATATAGTTTGACTTTAGTCATCTGACTTGAAGTCATTATGGTTCCCTACACAAGAAATCCAGTTTTTTGACATTAGACTAAGTTATCTTTAACCAAATAATAAGTAGTCTTATATTGGACATTAAATGAATCATGCGGAGGGATGTGAATGACATAGATGAGATTTGTTTCTCTCTTAAATGAGAGAGATATCATTTGGGCCTCTTGACAAGTATGACTGAAGAAATGAATGGATGTGCTTAAATGAATTGATAAGGAGTCATCAATGTAATTTATTATAGTCAGTCAACTTGGGAATAAAGAAACTATGATTAATCAAAGGTTGACATGTACCATGCCTTGTGATTAATCTTGATATCGTGTTACAAAGGGACTGAGTTCGTAACCATGGTTACAAGTTAAATCTGATTACCGATCCTCATTTGATTTGGGTGGTAGTCATAATATCTTGCTAGAGGCTACTTATGACTTATAGGTTTTGAAGTGTGATCAAGCCCATTACAAACATCAAATGAGCCTACAAATTCGCACAAAAAGAGTGATGTAATTTTAGGCTTATTCTCTTGGGCCTAATTTATTTGGCACTAAATAAATATATGTGGATATATTTATTAGGCTAGATTAAATTAAGTTATCAGGCTTTTATTATATGAGATATAATATGGGCCGAAACTTATTAAGCTTTCATAATCCTAATGGGTTTAGGATTATAATATTTTATTCCTAATAGGAATAGGGATTAGGAGTTTTTCTATAGATAGAGAACTTAAGTCTCATTAAAGAGGATACGAAAACCCTAGCCACCTATACCTAACCATTCGTTCTTCTTCCGAGATAAAAATTATGCGGTGTTCTAAAGTGTTTTAGAATGTGCTAGCACACATTAGCCGCTGCCTGAATCATTCATCCTCGTGTGGATACTGGTAAAGAACGTTCATGTGTTGCAGCATCTATAAATCTAAAAACAAATACCAATACGCGTCAAAAGGTTATTTCGTACATATTTTGAAATCTCAATTATACTTCTTGTTGTGTAGTATGGTTTCCGTTGCGTATTGTGAATACTCAGGCTATAGGCGATCTAACAAAAGGAACCCAACAGAAGACTCTTATGCTATTACCTTGAAAAGTGGTAAGGAGGTACAAAGACCAAGGAAGGAGAAGGAGAAAGAAGAAGAGGAAGAAACTGAGCTAACAAAGAAGAAGGAAGATCACCATCCTCAAGTAAGTACTTCACAGCCTATTGTCAATGATTCACCTCTTGTTCCATTTCCAAGAAATTTAGCAAAGAACATGCAGCAGGAAAATGAAAAGGAAAAGGAAATATTGGAGTTCTTTTACAAGGTGGAATATAATATCCCTCTTTTGGAAGCAATTAAGTTTTGTTATATGATAAATTTCTGAAGGAGCTATACAACAAAAAATAGAAGCTATGCATCAAAAAATGGAAGCTGAAGAGAGATGAGAAGATCAGTATAGGGGGCAATGTGTTAGCAGTCTTATAGAGGAAGCTACCCACTAAGTGCAAGGATCTAGGTATCTTTACCATTCGTTGTAAGATCGGTAACATGAGGTATAAGAGATGTATATTAGACTTAGGACCTTTGATCAATGTTATACCTTTATTTATTTTTAAAGCTTTTAATCTTGGTTCATTAAAGGATACCTGTGTTATCATTCAATTGGCTGATAGATCTAACATATACCTTGAGGGGGTTATTGAGGATGTTTTAGTGCAGGTTAAGGACCTTATTTTCCCTTTAGATTTTTATGTGTCGATAATTTTGTTAGGCAGTCCATTTTTGAAGACATCTTAGATAAAAATCGATGTACACAATGGGGTGTTGACTATAGAGTTCGATGGCAAGGTCATTCATTTCAATATCTTTGATGCCATGTGCTATCCATCAGATTGTGAGTCGGTCGCCAAGGTAGATATTCTTAACTCTTTGGTGGAGCATTGGTCTCTTCTTTCTATAGGTACCCTTTAGAGGTAGCCTTGACTAACTCGTGAGCAAAAGATGTTTGGTTATTAGCAATGAAAGTTCGAGTTTGGAGAGGACATAAAGGAAGCAATTTGGGCACTTGAGACAAGTCCTTTTAGTAGGTATGTCCCTCACTTATTAGAATTGTCCGTTAGTACTAATTGGGTTGTTACTTTTTATTGTGCAAGCACTAGAAGTGGAGTTGATGAAACACCTCATTACTATAAATTACATACCAAAACACCTTATGGATATTCTAGTATATAATCTATAATAATGACGCGTTAACTATCTCACCTTCACTTTATAACATGGCAACATATCTAACTTAGTCATGGCATCAACTATTGTACATAAAAGTCACCAAATTTTAGAACCAATTTCCAAACTGTATTCTTTATTTCATTTCATAAATCCGAACGTATTTACATTGTACCTTTTTAAACACCTATACATATACATCATCATATCTTAATACAAAATATGCTACATGAAAGAGGAAAATATACAAAAAGTTTATCTAATTCTTCCAATCCCAGCTGATCGACCTTTGATTCATTTCTTCTTCTTCCGAGAAGTATAAGACTATACTTCTTGTAGCATCTCTCAGTAGCTAAAATCCTCTATCGGTCCTGAAATGTCAACGTGCAATTTTGGGTGAGTTTTGCGAACTCAATGAGATAACCATCATCGATGGCTCACTTAATTCATGCAAAACACCATACATGTAACATATAATTTACATCTTTGCATTTTGCATAAATTATCACATATAACATTCTCATTTAAGGGTAAGACAATTTTACATTTCAAACAATCAAACATGCTTATTAAAAATGTATATGAAATGCTTATGTGACTCTTTTCTAATTATTGTGTTCTTGTGACTGAGTACCTAAATTGTTCCGTATCTATTGTAGATACCGACAATGTTATGAATACCGTACTGGAGTTGGTACCGGATTGGGTTCTAGTACAGTACTATATCGGTACCGGTCAATACCGGATACCGTTTTAGATAATTTTTTAAAATTTATAAAATAGTCCCTGAATTTTTTCAAAAATTACAAAATAGTTCATTGTCATATTGTACAGTTGTACTATATATTTTTAATCCTGTCTCTAAAAATCAAAATAATCGCAATTAATATGAAATAATAATAATTTTCAGATATTTCACATACAAATAAAAACCACAATTTATATAAAAAAGACAATCATTATCATATAAATATAAAATTAAGAATAATATAAAGTATTTAAAATATTACAATTTTAATTTTTATTGTATAATAAATAATAATTACATCAAAATATCTTTAACTCTCAAATTATTATAATTTTCAACAAGAGTTCGTGATAAAGAAGCAACTAAGTAGTATTAAAACATGAAACTAAAACATATATTATTTAATTTATTATCAATTAAATATATATTTGATTAATTAAAATTAATTATTACTAAAATTATAAATATCTTAATTTAATTTATAAAATTAATTTAATAATTATTAATAAATATAGTTAAATTTTAAAATATTTTAAAAATAAATTACATATATTTCAAATAAAAATTGATTTAATAATTAAAAATATATAAAATAAATATTAGTTTATAAATAATAATTTTTAAATAATTTATTTTTAAAAATTAAATATTTTTATTGATACTTTATTAATAAATATGATATAAAATATTAAAATAAATTTAAATAAAAAATTTATTTTAAAATTTTATCTAATGTATAATTATTATTAGTAATAAAATATCTATTATATTTTAAAAATAAAATTTAAAAATTACAATAAAAATTTAACTAAATAACAAATTAAAAAATATTTGAAGAAAAGAGGAGGAGAGGCAGGAGAGAGAAATTTTTTAAAAATTTTTTATTTTTAAATTAAATTTTAAAATTTTGGGAAGAAGAGAGGCAGGAGAGATCAAAATTTTTAAAAATTAAAATTTGAAAATTTTGCAACTTAGTCCTTATATTTTTTAAAATTTTCAGTACCGGCTGGTATTTGACCGGTATTTATAATATTGGCCGTACCGATCGATATTTAAATCCGGTACTGAAACTAATATTCTGGTACCGTTTTTCGGCCGGTACGGTACAAAACGTTGGATACCGAGCTCATTTATACTGTCCTTTATCCGTTAGGGATACATGGCTCATTTTACATAGTTAGCCTTTGTCTTTTAATCACATTTGGAGCTTTAAGCTCATTTTCGGTGGCTACTCAGGTCACAACTCTCATTATCTAGCCATGCATTATCTCTCATAATCAATCAATCATGTCATGAAGCAGTCAGTTCTTCAAATTTACATACAAGTAGCACTTCAATATCACATTCATTCATCAGAATCACCAGACCTTCATTGTCCAGAATCAATACAATCAAATCACATTCATTCGATAATTCAAACATAATATACAACAAACAATTAATTGACTGAGACCATCTAGGTTACTCACAGGTTGCTCCCGAAGCTAATACATGGAAGTTCCAGCAACGTTTCGATGTTGACATTCCAAGTGCTCCTTTATACAAAGTAATATACACATATCACACTTTTGCACAATTATAAGTATTTGTTAATATACACGTATGTATCTGAAATATGCACAATGCATGTTCAATGACAATCCCGCGTATCGCTCTATTATTCTCGTCACTCAAACATTCATATTTCCAAACTCACATAAGTATCATTTATGCTTATGGTTTATACTTCAATAAAACCATTAAAATCGAAATTCATAACTCATTTCGTCAATTCATATTTTTCTTGAATATACCTTCAGGTCTACTGTTCATGATCAATCTGACCACAAAAATGAAATAATTTGGCAACACTTTCTCTTAGAAAATCTCTCTCCTACCTCTTAAGTTTCTAATTACTCCAAGATCATTCAATTCAGTTTAGTACTCTGAAAGTTATACTCCAAATACTGTAGACTAAGCACATTAGAAATTCAACTAATGCATGATCATATTGTCAAGTTGTACAACTCATATCTCATAATTCCAATATCCAAAAATTACAAACTTTATATCAATTGAAAGGTAAGAGAATACATTACAACGTTTATGAAGACACTTTTGTCTAATTCAGCCTACATTAACACAGTTTATTCGATAACAACAAGATATGATTTTTGTCTCTGGTAGTGATATAGCCTAAGCCAAGACTCAATTTTAAGCCAAATTTTGAAATTATTAAAGACAGAATTAAATTCTATTTCTTTAGATAATTTGTAGCCCTATGTCTCTAGTTTTATACAAATTAAGATTCATTCCATTTTGATAACCACAGAACAATTTATGTCTGAAATATCAAAATATGTTCAATGAAAATACTCCAATTATGAAATTCCAGAACTCCTCATTAATTTCATCTCAAATTTATCACTCAATCTCTCCAAAATGATTTCATATGGTTGTAATTTTTTTTGGAGATGTAGAAGTGTTTCGAGTATGATGATTTAAATCCCATGTCATTTGGACGTTGGGAGAAGAAGTATGGACAAAAGATCAAAGGATTTTCAAAACAGTCCCTCCTTTTTTCTGAGTGCACGATTTTGACCTTTTTTCAGAGTGTTGAGGCACGATCGTGACTTCCCTTATTTTTCAATAGAGTTGCGATCGTGCTGAGCAACCTTCTGTGTTCTCTTCCTTCATTTCTTCCTTTCTTGCCATTTTTGAGTAAAAACCAGAAGTTTTCAGACAAAACTTTGTTCTAATCAAATGTTCCTCTATGTATTAGGTTTCTAACAACATCATATGCATACATTTTGATCCTATATCATGCAAGTTATGATCAAAATACTCCATATTGTTTCTTATACCTCAACAAAACACTATTATCAATTTCAAGACAAATTTTGAGCCTCTTAAGGACAGAATTTAAATTCAATGTCTCATGAAAAACGTAACCTTACCCCTCTAGTTTAATCCAGATTAAGAATCATCTCATTTAGATAACTTCAAATCAAGTTATGCGTAAAACACAGAAGTATAATCAGTGAACATATCACAGCATCATTCTCCAGCACTTATCTTCCAATTTTCCAGATTTCATAACATCCAACCTTATACACCTAATACATCTTAAACAAAGATCACCCTTTCTACTTTATTTACTCTTCATTATCAACTCCATTTTAACTCAATATCATTCACAAATAGATCAAAATTAAAAATCAAAACCAGAAAATCTTTCACGTATTTCTTTATTCCCTGCATTTTCCTTCATTTTTTTCTACATTTTCAACTTTTGCATTCTCTTCATATTTTTTTCTGCATTTTCAACTCCAAAAATAATTTTAACACTACCTCATAACATATTGATCATCAAAACACACAATCAAAAATATTAATAAACCCATGATATATTTACGGTATACATGAAAATTGTTAATTTTCACATGATCAATCAATGACAACTAAATCACCAAATTTATCTCATATACTAACAACTCATAAGGCTTTACAAGATACTTAATAAAACTCCAAAATCTTTAAAAACTCCAAGAAGCCCTAAATCTCATGCAACCACGTACATCATCTGGAAGGTGGTTTAGGTTAGGTTTTTCTTAAGGCAAAAGACTTAGAAAACAAAATAGGAGTAGTAAAAGATAGATGGAAGCAAGGTGTAACTTTGGTGAGAAAACCGTGAAGGAGAGGAAGTTTAGAGAAGAAAGCCACAAAGGAGGAAATAAGACAAGACAAAGAGAATGATTTGATCTTTCAAAGATAGGAAAATGACTTGATCTTTCAAAGATAGGAGAAACAGGACTTGGTCATGTAAAAAGTAATTATATAATAAAACTTGAACTAGACAAGTGACACTTGTCACATATCTAACTTCTAAAGCTTTAACTAGTTTTTCTAAGGAAACTAATCTAGTTAGCTTCAAATTTACTCCAAATGTCTCTAAAAGTTTCAATATCATCTTCTCACAAATTCTGAAATCATCTATAAATATTTTCAATATCATTTATCCTTATTTCTATTTCCATTATCAATTTTGGTAATACCCCACATTTTTGGAGATTTTTACTAAAATTCACCAAAAGTTCTAAATCACTAAATACATTCTTCAAATCAGTCTTTCACATATAAAACCCACAATTCTTAAAAGAAATCACATTCCATATAGATAAATCAATTATACCCTAAAAAAAGTCAATGACTGCATGTACAATTATTTTCATGTGCAAAAAAAAAATCAATATTCCCTTGTATGAGCATATTATATATGAACATGAAATATATTTTCTAATCTTTCAATAATCTCTCATATTTACTATTCTAGCCTTAACATAGGTAACGAGATGTTACAACTCTCTTCTCCTTAAAAAAAATTTGTCCTCAAAATTCTTACCTGATTGTTTGAATATGTGGGGATATTGCCTCGTCATATGCTCCTTCGTTTCCCAAGTTGCTTCTTCAGTTGAGTGATTCCTCCAAAGGACTTTCACTAATGGAATGACTCGGTTCCTCAACTACTTGATCTGAGATCCCACTATCTTGATCGACTCCTCAACATGGCTTAAGTTATTAACAGCCTCAATCTCTTGAGTCGGTATCATATGTGTTGGATCCGATCTGTGTCTTCGAGCATACTCATATGAAACACATTATATAATTGAGACATTTCATTCCGTAAAGCTAACTTATAAGCCAAAGGTCCTATCCTCTCAATGATCTCATAAGGACCAATGCACCTAGGGCTCAACTTGCCCTTTTTACCAAATCTTAATACTCCTCTCCATGGTGACACTCTTAGGAATACCGTATCTCCTACACTGTATTCCATATCCCGTCGAAGTTGATCCACATAACTCTTTGTCTATCTTGAGCCGTTTTAATTCGATTTCGGATCAATTTCACCTTATCCATGGTATGTTGAAACAATTCTAGGCCTTTAACCATTCTTAAGCCCTCTTTATCCCAATACAGAGGTGATCGACACTTTCTTCAATACAATGCCTCATATGGTGCCATTCTGATACTTCTATGATATTGGTTATTGTAAGCAAATTCTATCAGTGCTATATACTGAACCCAAGCTCCTTGAAACTCTAATACACAAGCTCTAAGCATGTCCTCGATAGTCTTGATTGTCCTCTCACTCTGTTCATCTGTTTGAGAATGAAATGTAGTACTGAAGTTCAACTTAGTACCCATAGCAGGTTGCAAACTCTTCCAAAATCTCGAAGTGAATTTGGGATCCCTGTCCGTTACAATGGACACTAGAACCTCATATAGTCTAACCACCTCATTCACATATATTTGCAGGATGAAAAAAGCTTTTATATTGGGTGACATGAATGAAGGTACATAATCAACAATCTATGAATCATCATTATAAGTCAAATTGAGATAATCATCAATATCAATGAAGAAAACATCTTCTTCTGTAGCCATAGTAGTGACATTCTATGTTCTTTCTTTATTCGGTTTGATCTGGCTTTTCTAACATTTTGGTCTCTCTTAAAGATTTGACATTCATATTTCTTACGGTTTGATTTTCCATAGTAATATCAAACAAATTTAGAACTCGACTCTATTCTTCCTTTCCACTAACCTTAAGCTTTATTTCTTCCTTATTTTTCACTTGTTCCTTGATTTTCAAGGAAATTTGCCTTTGAATGCCTTATGGGAACGCATTCTTTTCTTCTAGCTTCTTCATTTAGAAATTGTCACTTATAGTGTCCATTGTAATTTTTTCATTATAAATGGAGCCATTGGGAGTGATAACAATATATCTCAACTCAAAGGTAATAAACTTAAAAGAAGTAGCACTTATAAACTCATCATTCATGTTGATTTTTACCTTTGATAGCTTGTTGAAAAGTCCTTTGAAACTATTCAAATGCTTGATCGTATTTTGTCTATATTTGTATTTCAAACTCACCAATCATCTCTTAAGATACACATTATTATAGAACTTCTTCCTTTGAATTATCAATTCAAACTTTAACCATAAGTGTAATAGCCAGTTTCCAAAACATACTAAGGGTTAGAACCTTATACCATGCACATGGGTAATAGAATTGAGAATTTGTGATATGCATTTCATTCACATACATATCATTAGCATACACACAAGAAATATGAATTCATTCACAATGCGAAAATAGTGTATGCACTCAATTGACTTGTTCCAGGGTATGAAAGGTTTAAAATGACCATGTTGTGAATTTTGTATAATATATGTCTTGAATTTTGGTTTGATGGATTACAATCAATAATTTGGAATTTATTATTATAATTGGGAGATTGATGAATTATTATGTACATTTGGACTAGGTAAAATATCCAGTGGCAAGACAAATTGACACATGAAAAATTAGGATGGATAAGACTATGAAATAAGTGACAAATGGCATAGATAAATGGGTGACATTTGGCATGGGTAATTAATTAAAAATGAAAACAATTATTGAATGACAAATGGACTAGTAATTAGGTGACATTTGACATTTATAATATGTAACAAATGTAAGGCATGCCTAGTGACAAATGTCATGGTCAAATGGTGACACCTTACACCTATTTAGATTAAGCTCATACAATAAAAATTTCTATTAGAACATCCACCAACTTCTTCTCTTCTCTCCACCTAAATTTGCTCCTATCTTACATCTCTAGATTTTGGTTTAAGTCTTACTAAATTGCCACATCAAATCCATACTTTTACCCTTTACAAGATAGCTAAAGAACCAGATTCTTGTCTTCCTTTGTCCTTACTGACAACCAACTTATTTTCACCTTTAATTTGTGATGACCTTGCTTGCAAGGAGGGCTAGTTTAAATTGATGTATTAAGGTGGAAATTTGAGCTTAAAAAGTAAGTAGAAATCTAATCTTTATGGCATGTTTTGATAGTATGAAAATGAAGATTGAATTAGGATGGATTGTATATGAAGTTAATGATGAAGTGTGCTAGAATATATTCAATGAACTTGAATACTTTTATGCTTTGTTCTTGATGTATAAAAATATAGGTTAGAGGTTGTAATATGGATGAATTAGATTTTGATTTGGAGTATAATGATGGTGAATTTATGCTAAAGACAGGTGCTAGTGTAGTTTTCTTAAAATGGGAAAGAAGTAGGACTACATGTATAATAGTGAATGATAGGTTATGTTTTGGTTTTTGATGCATAAAAGACAATAATTTATGAACTGCCAATTGAATAGTTTTGATTTGGAATTAGAGATGATATTGGTGAGAAAATGGAGTATAATTAAGGTAAAATTGAGGTATATTTAATGGACTATTAAGAGGATGTTTTGAATTTGGTATTAAGATGTTAAAAATCTAGAAACAATTTTGAAGGAATTGGATGGTGAAATTTCAGTTCACTCATCCCACAATCGTGGGAACTGCATATATGATCGTGGGAAATGCCTTGAAGTGAAACAAATGTTGTTTTGTGTAACATCCCCTCACCAATAGGAAGGGTATATTGGTAAATTGCCATGTTTAGGAGTGTATAAATGTATAGTGACAT
>JANZXR010000003.1:30603493-30618219 GCA_027575705.1 Erythroxylum echinodendron
TATGCGTTGTTGTGCTCACATACTGAATTTGATTGTCAAAGATGGACTGTTAGTAATTTATGATGCTATAGAAAAAATTAGAATTAGTGTCAATTATTGGGTTGCAACACCAAAAAGGGAAGAAAAATTTGCTGATGCTTGTAGACAGTTGGATGTTGCATATTCAAAGAAGCTTTATCTTGATTGCAAAACTAGATGGAATCTACATTTTTTATGCTTTCTTCTGCATTGCCATACATAGAGGTTTTTGAACGTTTGAAACAACGTGATGTGCAGTTTAAGTCTTATCCTAGTGATGAAGAATGGAAAATGGCATCTGAAATTTGTGATAAGTTGGAGATATTTTATGGTGTCACTGAGTTATTTTCAGGTTCTAACTATCCAACTGCAAATGTTTATTTCCCTAAAGTTTGTGAAATTAGATTGTCCTTGAGAGAATGGCTTTATTCTTCTAATGATGTCGTAAAAAACATGGCTTCAAGTATGATTTCCAAGTTTGATAAGTATTGGAGTGCAATCAATGGGATGATGATAGTAGGGGCTGTTTTGGATCCTAGATATAAAATGAAGTTGTTGGATTATTTCTTTCGACTTATATATGGAAGTGAATCCGATGTAGAAATGAAAAAAGCTAGAAAATTATGTGATGATTTGATTGTTGAATATCAAGCCAATGACAAGAGGAGCATTCTCAGTAGAAATGATTCTAGTGTATCTTCAAATCTCACTGAATTAGGTCCTCCTACAAAGAAATCGAGATGGCAGAGGAGTTATATGCAATATATACAAGAAACTGCTTCTGAAAGTAATGTGAAGTCAGACTTAGAAGGCTATTTAGAAGAGCCAGTTTTACTTGATGAATCAAATGAAGAAATATTTGATATATTGACTTATTGGAAACAAATTGGAGTGAAATACCCAATTTTGCAAAGAATTGCAAGAGACGTCTTTGCAATTCCTATTTCTACCGTTGCATCAGAATCTGCCTTTAGCACTGGAGGTCGTATTTTGAGTCCACATTGTAGTAGATTACATGAAAACACAATTGAAGCATTAATTTGTTGGCAAGATTGGTTACGCGATGTGATGGGAGGTATTATAAGTTTATAACCTTATACCTTTATACTATTTTTATTTTTATTTCTTTTATTTAAAATTAATCTAAAATTTACAAATTGTTAGGTTTTTCAAATGCAAAGCCCCAATATTATACAGTTATCGAAGATGAAGAAGTTGAGGACAAATTTTCTACTACTTGAGTAAGTTGTATATAGTTCTAATTATTACAAGTAAATTCTATTATGTATGCTCAATCACAAATTTCCCTTTGATATTTTCTCTATTTCTGCTCTTGTGATGATGGTTTGGAATTGTTGGGATTTTATTTTTCTTTAATCCTTTTTCAATAAACAATTAGGATTCAAGAATGATCTTACTGCTGTCCAGATTGTGATTTTCAAGTGCATCCTGACTGTGGTACTACAGAAACAAGAACAACATCAACTAGTGAAGATAAAAATTAGCCAGCCCCACCATAGCAGATTCTATGGTTTCCTCTCAAGTTCAAGATGGTGGACTTAGTCTTAATGCTTGAAATGACATGCAATTCTTCCTTTTTTAGAATAAAAATTTTTTCTTGTTATATTTTCAATTGTCTTCACGAATATTTCATTGAGAATTTGAGAATATTTGAGATTTTGATTCAAGAATGCTCCTGTTGAACTTTTCAACATAATGGCTTTTTTATTGCACCATAGTATATTTGATGGAAGTATGATATAATCATATGAACCAACTTTATATAGGTGCAGGGTGAGAATTCGGGTCCCCGCGGGGACTATCCCCACTTCGGGGATCGGGGACGGAGAGTAAGGGTGCCAGGCGGAGATGGGGCGGGGAGAAAAATCCCCACTTCGGGGATTAGGGATCAGGGACAGAGAGTGGGGGTTTCGGGCGGGGACAGGGTGGGGAAGGTACTCCCCGCCCCTGTCCTACCCCATTTCCATCCCTAGTGGCGTGAGTTAGAGAGAGAAAAAAGAAAAAATAAAAAAATAGAAGGAGAGGAGCGTGAGTGGTGATCAGGGAAGAGAAAGAGAGTAGCGTGGCTAGTTTAAAAAAAAATGAAGCTTGTGCGTAAAAGAAGAGGAGTTGAACTGAGTGGTCTGAAAAATAGAAGAGAGTGATGTGATCTAGAAAGAGAAAAAACGAAAAAAGAAACAGAAAGAAGAAAAGAAGATCAACGTGAATGGTCTAAAAAAAAAAGATGAGTCGCACGCATGGTCTGGGAAGGGAGGAACGAAAACAGAAAAAAGAAGAGAGTAGCGTGAGTGGGGAGTGACGTGAGAGGTCTGGACAATAAGAGGAGAGTAGAGTGAATGATATGGGAAGAAAAAAAAAAGAGAAAACGAAAACAGGAGAGAGTGGAGTAGAGACGTGAGCAGCTAGTGGATTAGAGACGTGAGCATGTGGTGGAGAAAAAAACGTTCCCGCTGGTGAAGACAAAAAAATAAAGAAGACATGCATGTTGGTGGCTTGAAGATGTGACAGTTGGGGAGAATTAGAAGACACATGTTGATGCTAGGCTTGAAGTCGCAAGCAGCTGGGCAAAAAGGGACAACAACGAAAGCAGCAGCTATAGTGGAGGCGACACTGAGGGGAGATAAAACACCGTTGGCCAAGCAGCTACAGTAGAGAAAAAAGGGTTGTTTCTAATTTTAAATTCATTATTTAGTTTAATTGTGTGGATTTAATTAATGCAACATATATTATGACCATGATGTATGTTACATTGATGAATATGTGTGAGTAAGTTTTTCTTTTCGGTTAAGGGTATGATTGATATTGGATTGGGACAATTTTTGTGGTATTGATTTTTGCTTGATTAAATGCATATTTAGTCCTAATTTAGCTTGATCACCTAAATTAAGACCTTAGATGATTGAATGCCACAACCAATGGGATTTAATTTATCGAAAAATTAATCAAGCGACATACTTGAGACTAAAGTGTAGACCAACTTTAGGATCTTGTGTGAGGATACCTAAAATTGACGAACTTAATTTTAGGCTTCTTGCATTTAATGCCTTTTATTTCGAATTATCTACGAACCAAGTAGGTAATTCGAATTTAGTAGAGAAGGGGACATTCATGAACATTAGGTTCGACTTGCTTAAGTGAAGTAATTCCTAAATCAATCTACCGTTACAATTTTATTTTTAGTGTCCAATCTAATAGAAATCTAATACCTTAACCGATTTTTGTCATTTGATTAAATCTATTTTTTTTATACCTTACAATTTTTCATATTTCCTTGATTTGCTCACTTTAATTTATTTTATTTTAAAATCAACCAATTCTTGATTGTTCGAGTAAATTTTATTTTTTTATTTTTATTTTTATCGTTTAATTTAATTGTCTTACACGTTGGAATTTTCTTTGGGTACGATATCCGGTTCTTACCGATCTATATTACTTATCGATGGGGTGCACTTGCCTCTAATTAATCTAGATAAAATTTAATTTATATTGTTCTGTTTAGACTACAACAATCACTGACCACCATCAACTGCCGTGTCTTTAATGAGTCGCGTGGTTTCTCTTTTGACATCAATATCAGAGAGTTATAAAGTCGTTGAGTCATTACTATCGTGGTGCCAAAAATCACCTCACAATTCATATAGTAAAACAGTGGTTTGCTAAATATATTGCAACAGTAACAAGTGGGATAAGTGTCTCACTGAGGGCTTTACTTTTTGTTGATCATTATGCTGCATATACTTACCGAGAGCATAATACTATGTAAATGCAAAAGCATTGTGTCATATAAAATGAGTTAACAGGTTTGCAATTTTCAAATATTTTGACCTTCATTAATTTCTACACGAAGTTGGACTCTTGGACTCTGACGGCTAATTACCATGGGCATTCAACTATGTTACTGTTCAGGCAGGAACTAGGCACCTCTAGTCTTTCACGTAATTTTGAAGCTATTCTTAATTAGGAGCACTATAATATTCAAATTGGATATTTCATGAAATTTTTTATTGAAGACATTAACACAAAACTGGACGTAAGAGGGATGAAAATATACTTATCCTCAAAAATATTTTAATCTTTAGAATCTTTGAATTTTCAAAGAAAGATCCTATAATAATGCATACACTCCTCAGGGATTAGGCAATCTTGTGGCTGGACACATAAAGAGTCAACTTTTTCTTCTGTCAAGATATGATTTTGCCATTGATATCCGTGCCATCTCTAAATAAAATAGATTGATTCCATCAAGAAAACAAAAATATAATAGGATTGTGACTTTAATTAAATATTCAATCCTCTGTTATGGAAAACGAATTTCTAGACATCCATCGCTGAGAACGTGTACTTTAGTTTAGGAGGATGACCATGAACCATTTATATACAATTTTTGTTTAATGGTCCTTCCAAAGCTTGAATTCAAGTTGAGGCCTTTCCTTCAATTTCAATTCCCCTATATTTATTACAACGTTAAATTGACTCTGGCAGCATTACAAGTCAACACACTACACAGCAAAACAAAACAAATTCCACCCATCCAAGTTGATTGTTCTTTGTCATACTTGCCACCCTAGCATTTGAAATCTGACTTCGTGTCGCCCATCAATTGCAAAGGAAAAAAAAAAGTTCCACCTTTTCTTTATATACTTTTAGTCAATGTCGCATCTTTATTACACCAGCCTAGCTCTCAGTTAAAAATCTAATGTAGGTTCTCAGTTAAAACCTGCATAACGAAGATATGGGATTAAGCATGTCCTTGAACCGAAATCTCCAATATTTTGTTGACTAAACAAATGTTTTGACACAACAAAAGGATGCTTCCTGGAAAGTAAGGCTCTGTCTGTGTAAATTTTGTGAGGCGATGCCATATCTGACGCAAGTCTCAATCTGGATTCAATACATTATTTATTCTCTTTAATGTCCATGGACAGTCTTAATCCAACGTCGACAAATCCAAGTGTTGGATCCAACATCTTACATTGACAGGAACGATTTGTCTTATTCCTTGGTGGCGAAATTGTGGACAAAATAGTTGGTATCAGCATAGTATCTAACAGGAATTGTATCAACCTTGTTGTTGATGCAAAAAAAGCTTGTAATACTCACAATAAAAGAATGAAAGTTAAGTTTATATGATTCAAAGACCGAACTGTTTAAATCATTTACGTTAATACAATGCCCATAAGACTCCTTGATATTCTAGTAATAGAATGCAACAAATAGTGTTAATAGTTTACCATTAGTTAAAAAAATTGAAAATTTATTAATTCCTTTCTTTTTACAGCAAACTTGTGGTTTGATTAGGTGAGGTTATTATCTTAACCTTATCTCACTGTAATCAACTAATTTTCAACAGAGAATTTAGCATAAGAAGAAAACAAAAGGCATGGGTAATTAAGTCGTGGGTTTCTTTAGCGTGTTGAAGTTCTTGATGATACGTGATGTCAACGCAGAGGGGCAAACTTACTTTGATTCAGTCAACGGTAAACGTTATAAATATGACAAAGTTGAATGTTTGAATATGGGCAACTCCTACAAATCGGGAACAACTGTTTCCTCTAATTTTGTTACTAAAGCTCCACGTCTCTAACTCATTAAACAAAATAATCAAACTTACTTGTCTTACTAATTATATATTCCCACCTGATTTTACCCCGTGTAAATTCCATATTTTAAGGTGAGTTGGATTTATCTAAATAAAACTATATATGTTTTAATTTGATATAAAATCTTTCTAATAATTCTTTTAATTTGAATGAGTAAGATATACAAAATATTTCACGATGTTTCATTTATTTTAAATAATACTTTTATAATTTTATATTGCTAAAAAAGATTGTGGTGTTAAATTTTTTTAAAAAGAATTTATGTTAAATCTTTGTCAAGTTATTTTAATAAAAATTTTATGAACATATTACTTCGGAATTTATATAATTAATTATACCTTAAGATGCTTTCAAATAATTTTAAATAATAAAAATTTAAATTAAATAAGATTCATATCCTTTCTAATATTTAAAATCTCGGTCATTCTAATAAAAGTAAGGGTAATTGTATGCATTCAAGAAAAAAAAAATCTATATATGGTACCTAAATTGTTCATTTATAAGCATGCTAAATTAACAAGCATATTCCATCGCACTTGTCTAATTAATAGTTACTTCTTTATATAACCATCCTGACAAGAAATGAGATTCGACTTCTAGAGTCTTTGTCCATAAGAAGTGATACAAAACTCAGTTATGTTCTAGGATAGGGTTTAACTGAACCTCATTTCCTATAGACAAAACCCAGTTATGTTCTAGGGTCTGATAAACAACCTAGAACATAACTGAGTTTTGTATATAGGAAATGAGGTTCAGTTAAACCCTATCGTAGAACATTAACTGATAAACAAGTTGGTAAAACAATTAAATAATAAATCGGAACAACAGTTTAGACATGATCATAATAATGAGGTCTAAATATCGTAATTTAACCTTTCAAAAAAAAAAATCGTAATTTAAAAGTCTGCTACTAGTTAACGTGGAACTCCAGCTAGACACAGGACATCCACTTTCCTGTATTAAATGACTAAATGGTCCCCAAGCCTCCACTTCTTCGGCTTTAAGAGTACAAGATCCGAACCCAGGGATTATCTACACATGCATCGTCACACTCGTGCACGTCTATCTATATTCACCTGATCTGTACATAATGAGTTAAACCCACAAAAAGTTTAAACGTTTCTTTCGATTTCCTCCATACCATACAAAGATGAGGAACAATCATTCTGAAAGCTTCCTCATGTTCATTTTCTTTGTCTTCCTTTTCATTAAAATGGCCATAGCGCAGAACAGCACAACAATTCCAGTAAATGTAGGAGTCATTCTGAACCTTGACGTTGGATTCGATAAGATGGTGTTGAGCTGTATTAACATGTCTATTTCAGATTTCTACTCTGTTCATGGTGATCAATATAAAACCAGGTTGATTCTCACAACCAGAAACTCCAAGCAGGATGTTGTGGGAGCAGCTGCCGCAGGTTTTACTACATTCTGATTCTTTTCCATTGCTTCCATTGTCCGTTGGTTCTTGCTTTTTTGCTCATTATCGTTTGATAATATAGCTTTGATGCAAAAGTAATTGGCAGTCGTGTTGTGTTGGACATTTTGCAGAAGGAGCCTGATGAATTATCTGAACATATATTTTGTTCGATGACTTTGTGTTCCTTCTGTTTAAACAATATCATCCTCTAAAGTTTTTGTTTTGATACACAAGCTTACTAGCATCTGTGAAAAGTATGACCAATCTAGCTAGTATAGCAAAATACCTTTGACTGTTCCGCACCGGTGTAGATTCTCTAGGGTTGATCTTGACTTCACGCACCTCACCGTTTACCGTAGGCAAAACTTAGTAGCTAGAGGAATAACTCTTTTAATTCGAAACCTTAGTATGAAAACAATTGCGAACATGGTATGGCTTTTTTGTTAGAGCTTGTATAGGATTTTAATATGTATGATAATATAACTAAGTGTAGGAAAGATTACACTATTTTCATTTATTATTTTTTTGAAAAGTAATTTTCATTTAATATATTTACATCACGGTGCACATATAAGTTCATATATATATATATATATATATATATTAAAATATTAGATATTCCACGGTGAAATCTTTGAGATACAATGTTATTCAAATATTAGATATAAGATGCAAGGGGTTGACTAATAGAATGGTTGCTTGGTCAACTATATCTTCTAATAAAACTGTATTAAGTTCGTAACCTTGAACTGGAAGTCTTCTATTTACACGTACGAGAATGGTAATATAGGTAATTGACAATACCTTAGAGCTCGTTACCTTTAAACGATGTATGCATACAGTTATTCATGTTTTAAATATACATGTATTTGACTTCTTAAATTCAATATAGACATGGATTAATTATTCGTTAATAATTAAGGGACACTAAATAGGGAGAATTACATTACCTCATAAATGATGATGTGAAAATTAGGGGATATTTTCATTAACAACACATATCTTTGTCATTCTTTTTTTCAGAAAGAAAATTAAAATTGTAGAGTCTTGTTTTGAGCAGAGTCAATTTTGGACCAAATGCTAGTGGTGCTAAGAGATCGTTGCATAGTGATTAGAAAGAGGAATTCGGTTCAGTATTGTGCTTACCAAGCTCTCAGTCAGAAACAGCAGGCTATACGAGTTGTGGAATGGAAATGATTGGACCAAACAAAACGTTGACTTTAGATTGCCACCATGATATGTAGGACAAAGTATAAACCTGTTTTTTCTACAGAAAAAACGTGGCATTATTTAATGATCAAATGGTATTATTTTGAAAGAGAAATACCAGAAGTCTTAGTCAACTTCGGTTGGATCAAAAATTTCTTATCATAATTTACGGATGAAACCTAGTTAATTAATTGAATTAGCATAGACTAGTTAATAAAACCTACAGGCATAAGATTAATTTTTCAAGAGAATTATGAAATGATATATTTATGACATAAAAGTTAAAATGTTCCCTTACATTTACATTTCAAGCATCAATTACTTGTTAATTAATTTAGCATTTTGCTAAAGACTAACATATTCTTAATTCGACAAATTCTTAATTTAAACAAGTTTCTTTATGGCAGGCCTAGATTTGATAAAAAATGAGGAGGTGAAGGCAATCCTAGGGCCACCAACATCTATGCAGGCCAGTTTTGTAATTGACATGGGAGCAAAAGCTCAGCTCCCCATTATCTCATTTACTGCTTCAAGTCCTTGGCTGAGCTCTCTCAGGAGTCCCTTTTTTTTTCAAGCCACACAGAACGATGCAACTCAAGTGAAAGCAATAACTGCCATAGTCAAATCTTTTCGATGGAGAGAAGTAGTACCTGTGTACGTTGACAACGAATTTGGTGGTGGAATCATACCTTTTTTAACTGATGCTTTGCAGGCAGTTGATGTTCGTGTCCCTTACCGAAGTGCCATTTCTCCGACGGCTACTGACGATGAACTTGGTGAAGCGCTTTATAAGTTAATGGCCATGCAGACTAGAGTTTTTATTGTGCACATGTCTCCGCCTCTTGGTTCTCGTCTTTTCATCAAAGCTGACAAGGTTGGAATGATGGGTCCTGGATATGTTTGGATTATCACTGATGGGTTGGCTGATTTTTGGAATTCTATGAATTCTTCAGTAGTTGATTCCATGCAAGGTGTGTTAGGAGTGAAACCTTATGTTCCCAAAACGAAAGAGTTAACAAGTTTTCAGAATCAGTTTAAAAGGAAATTCATGCAGGATAATCCAAATATAGTGGATGCTGATCTAAATGTTTATGGTTTATGGGCTTATGATGCTATAACTGCATTGGCAATGGCTGTTGAGAAAGCTGGAACTACTAACTTAGGCTTCCAAAAGCCAAATGTTTCCAGTAATTCAACTGATCTTGAAAATTTTGGGGTCTCTCTGTCTGGTCTGAACCTTCTTCAAGCATTGTCGGACAGTAGTTTCAAAGGCCTCTCAGGAAATTTCAGCTTTGTTAATGGACAGCTAAAGCCATCGCCTTACGAGATAATAAATGTGAATGGAGATGCAGCTAGAGGGATTGGATTTTGGACAGCAGAAAATGGACTTACCAGAAAGTTGTACACACCAATAAACAACACTTCAAGTACATATTCTACATCCAATTCCAGTCTTGCACCTATCATATGGCCCGGAGAAGCCACTTTTATACCCAAGGGTTGGGAGATTCCCACAGATGGGAAAAGGTTAAGAATAGGAGTGCCCGTGAAGGGTGACTTCACTGAATTTGTAAAGGTGAGAAAAGACCCTACTACCAACTCCTCCATTGTTGAAGGTTACAGCATCGATGTTTTTGAAGCTGCAGTGAAATTGCTGCCTTATGCTTTGCCATTCGATTACTTCCCTTTCGGGCTCCCTGATGGTAGAAGTGCTGGAACTTACAATGATCTGGTGTATCAAGTATACTTGGGGGTAAAGCACTAGAGCTTCATAATACTTTTATTTTGATATTTAATTAAAATGTCAAATCTTTACGCTTTGGCTAAATATTTCATTTCCTTCTCTAATAGCATGTTTGATCTTTGAGTGTTACCAACAGAATTATGATGCTGTGGTGGGAGATGCAACAATCAGATTAAACAGGTCCAATTATGTCGACTTTACACTCCCATACACAGAGTCCGGAGTATCAATGATCGTGCCTGTCAAAGATAATAAGACTAAAAATGCATGGATTTTCTTAAAGCCTTTGACTTGGGATCTTTGGTTCGCTTGCTTGTGCTTCTTTGTGTTCACTGGATTTGTGATTTGGGTTCTTGAACACAGAATTAATGAAGAATTTCGAGGGCCACTTTATTTTCAAGTGGGCACTAGTTTCTGGTTTTCCTTCTCCACCATGGTTTTCGCACACAGTAATGTCCCCAAATCTTTGAGATAATTTAGAAACTATAGCAAAATTAATGCTGTTTATCTTAACTTATTTATCACTCCAAGTATTATATAATAATATCTTGAGCTTTGTCATTTCCGATTGTTATACAGGGGAGAGACTCGTTAGCAATTTGGCAAGATTTGTGATAGTAATATGGTGTTTCGTTGTGTTGATTCTGACACAAAGTTACACAGCCAGTTTAACAAGTCTTCTAACTGTCCAAAAGCTCCAGCCCACAGTTACTGATGTGAAGGAGCTTATCACGAGTGGTGCTTATGTAGGCTACCAGGAGGGCTCTTTTGTTTTGGGACTCTTGAAAAACCTAGGTTTCGATGAATCCAAACTCTTGGTTTACCATACTGTGGAGGAATGGGACGCATTGTTTACTAAAGGAAGTGGCAATGGTGGAATAGCTGCAGCATTCGACGAAGTACCGTACATAAAATTGTTTCTAGCAAAGTATTGCTCCAAATATACCACCGTTGAGCCTACATTTAAAACCGATGGTTTTGGCTTTGTAAGTTCAATTCGCTCTCTTACTGTGCTTATTTTCTGATATTGGGTTGGTTTTCTTTTTTGATCTATGTATCATTATTTCAGGTGTTTCCAAAGGGTTCCCCACTAGTAAGTGATGTTTCTAGGGCAATTTTAGGTGTGACCGAAGGAGAAACAATGAAGAAAATAGAAGAGAAATGGTTTGGCAAAGAAGCAAGTTGTCCAGATCCAAGCACCTCTCTTTCATCCAACAGCCTCGGTATCGAAAGTTTCTGGGGTCTATTCTTGATTGCTGGTGTAGCTTCAGTTTTAGCTTTACTAGTATTCTTAGCCATGTTTATCCACGAACAATGGGACGTTATAATGCCAGCTGACTCCAGGTCATTGAGGCAAAGATCTATCAAATTGTTCTGGAACTTTTACAACAGGGACTTGTCTGCCCATACTATGAGAAGGAATGAAGTGAATGATTCACAAATTCAAAATGAGCCTGTAGTTGGTGAACCAAGTCCATTGGCATATTCTGTCCGAACAGAATTTCCTGGTGAGCAGGATAGAGTTTCTTCAGAGAACGGCGATCGGAATTCAAATTATCATCAACCACTTCAAGAGACATCATCTAATATCGAAGTCGCCTCTCAAAATCATGAAAGACCGAGAGTTATTGAAATAATGCAAGATTGAACACTGAATTGGATGACACCATACAAAGACGTCCATAGCCTTAAACTTGACATAGGAGTTGATGACCTTATAATGATGTTCATTTGATTAATATAATTATTTTAGTAAATTTTATGATACCTGTATTTGCTTAAATTGGTCCTGAGGAAAGTAGAGAGGAAAAAGACTTGAAGTGTGTCATTAGAAGACGTTACCCTTGATATTACCAAATATCTTGGCACACCAAACAGATTCGTATCTTTCTTTTTCCTTTTTCCTATTCTTTCGATTGGATTACGGATTCTTGTAACTTCTGAAACCTGTTGTTAACGTAATCTTATCCTTAATTGTAATGATATGATTTGATTGTAGTTAGCTTAGATTTAGTGAATGATTTGATTGTAATTATCTTAGATTTAGCCTAATTTGTTGTTAGATTTCCTTATTAGTACCTATGACTCGTGTATAAATACCTCATTTATGTCCACTTTGCAGACATACCTCAATATATAATACACTTCTCTCTCCTTCTTGTCTACATTCTCAATTCTTCTCCAAGCTTTTGTAATATGGTATAATGAGCTTAGGTTAAAATTTTTTTTTCTGGCCTCTAATCTTTCTGAAATCTTTTCTAATCATTGATTTCTGAGCTTCACTACTCCTGGCCACGTTAGCATCCAATCAGCTGCCACTTGACCTAACACGTAAAATTTAACCTACCACATCAACAATCAACTTCCACATCAGTATTGCTTTCTTGTCACGTCAGCATTGATCATTGACCTTGACTATTGATTTTCATGTCATCTTTGTTCTTTGACTGCGTTCTGTCACGTTGATCGTTGACTTTTTCTATAAGCACCTCTTTTGCCTAATTTAGACCTCTTGAATTTGATTTTGCTCTCTATTTAGCCTACTTTTTCCTTGAAAATAGAGAAATTAGATATTTCCCAGCCAATCTCAACAAATTTTAGATGGTAGCAATTATAATTTATGGGACCAGGATATGAAACACTTCCTAACTAGACTTAAACTCTGGCGTATTGTTATTGGTGATATTGTTCAACCTAAACAATGTCCAGAAGAAACTGATGCCAAATTTGTTGAAGGTTTTGAAGATTGGGATGTCAAAAACTATCAGATTATCGCCTGATTTTACAACACCTCCATTCCTGACATTTATGTCCAGTTTGAAACTCTTGATACAGTAAAAGAGGTTTGTAGGGATGGCAATTTCGGCTTGGCCTGACCAGCCTATTTTTGGCCCAGGTTGGACGGGCCATAGGCAGATCATAATCTGCCCGCACGGGCCACGGGCAGGCCCGGTCTGGCTCGCGACCCCCTCATTTTGGACAAAACGGCGTCATTTTGTAATTTTTTAATTAAAAAATATAAACGGGGTAGGTTGGCCTGACCCATTGACATCCTTAGAGGTTTGGGATTTCTTATCAACTCATTTCACAACTTCTAGTCTTGCTCATTATTATTAATTGTGGAATACTCTTCATTCCTTGAGGCGAGCTCCTGGCTAGTTAGTTAATGCCATCCTAGGCCAAATTCAACCAATTTGGAATCAGATTACTTCAGCTAAGATTAGTTCAAAACATCCTCAATTGATCCAGGTTCTTATGGCTTTTAGTCCCGCATATGAGTCTGTTCATTCCTCCATACTGCATCGCACTCCATTGCCTACTCTAAATGAAGCAATCAAAGAAATTATCTTTGAGGAGACTTATCTTAGCCTAGACAAATCCTCTCAATCTGATGTTACTCATGTTGTTGCTCTCCCCTTATCTCAAAAGTCAGGTCCTCCCTTTTGTAAAAATTGTTGACAGTCCAGACATTATTTTTCTACCTGTCCTAAGATTGAATGTCATTACTGTCATAAGACTGGACACATTCTTAACAACTGTCCTGTGCGACCACCAAAATCTAAGGAAGATTCTTCTAATACCAAAGGCGTTGTCTCTCAGCTTGGTTCTTCATCTATAACTATTATTGCTCCTAAGGGTCCTACCAGTTTTACCATGAGTGATCTTAAGTCCTCACTTAAACAGGTTACGTCTACCAATTCTTCTCCTACTACACCCTCTGTCACTCCAAGTACTTCTTCTTGGCTTTTTAATTTTGCTTGTTATAACCATATAACCTCTGATTCTTCTCTCTTTTCTTTTAAAACACTTGTTTAGTCTTTTTGATACTATAATGCATATTTCTCACATTGATCATGCATCTAGTTCTAATCTTAGTCTCCCTGACACCTATTATGTCCTACCAGCCTTCAATCTCATTTCTATTGGAAAACTATGCGACCTTGAGTTCTATGTTATTTTTTCTCCTTCTGTTTGTCAGGTACAAGATTCGTAGACAGGGCAGACTCTTGGGACAAGGAAGAAGGTTGGAAGATTCTTTGAACTCGTCTCTCTTCAGCTTCCTAAACCAGTTTCAGTTGTGACCATCTCCAACTCCTCTCTTTACCAATGACATCTTTGCTTAGGGCATGCTTTTGTTACCAAACTTAGTCCCTTAATTTCTCGTAGATTGTTAGATTCAACTAAAAATGAGTCTTTTCAGTGTCTTCAATGTCAACTAGCTAAACAACCTACTCTTTCCTTTACTGGTATTTGGGGACCTTCGCCTATTTTATCTATGAGTGGTTATCAATATTATGTGATCTTTATTGATGATTTTTCTCGATATACCTAGCTAGATTTATTTTTTGAAACGTAAATCTGAACTACCACAGATATACATCAAGTTTGCTACTATGGTCAAAACCCATTTTTGCCATACCATCAAAACTCTTAGAACAAATAATGCAATGGAATATAAAGAATCTTCTGTACTCCTTGCTTTCTTAGACCAACAAGGTACTATGGTTCAACATTCTTATCCTGGTGCATCTCAACAAAATGGTAAAGTTGAACGAAAACACCACCACATCCTTGGTTCTATTTGTGCCCTTCTTCTATCTGCCTCTTGTCATGAAAAACTCTAGGGAGAATGTAATACCCCACTCCCGCTGGACCCGAACCCGATATCGATGGTGATATCCGGATCCGTGCCCCGCGAGGGTGGCGTGTCACA
>JANZXR010000003.1:30648664-30669722 GCA_027575705.1 Erythroxylum echinodendron
TTTACCAATTCCAATGATTTTGCTCTGCTGGTTGTCTCCAAAAGTTACTGATCCTCCCTTCTTATCTTGAAGATCTAGGAACATATACCTTCTTCCCGTCATGTGTCATGAGCATCCACTGTCTAAATACCACTGGTGCTTGCTGCTTTTTCCAAGGTAGGAGATCTGCAATAGATATTATGTTCTTTTTAGGTACCCAAATTTTCTTGGGTCTTTGAGGATTAGTCTTATAAGCATTTAGAGAATGATAAAAAGAGGATTGATAAAATTTCTTTCTATGAGGGACAATCTTCTTTTTATAACGACTATCATTCTTAATAAACCCTAGACCACTCCTGTCATTAGGGTGTCGATAGTTACTGATCATATCATTCATTATTTTTGTACTCTCAGTAAAGGTTGATAAATCTGCTAATAGAGAGTTAATCCTTTGTTTAACTGACTAATTTTCTCATATCTATCAATAGAAACCTTTTCCATAACGTCTACTTGTTTCTTAAGACCGACGTTTTCTTTTTCTAACACTTCCGTGTTCCTCAATTTTTCGATATACTTTCTTTTTATAGATCTATATTGTTTCAGTATATTATGTGAATCTTCTAACAATTCTAAACATGCATCTTGAAGTTCATTACTGTTAGAAGTTACCTCCTTGTCACCTTCTTCTTCAGCTACCAAGCATATATTTGCTTATTTTGATGCTTCTGAATTAGAATTAGATTCGGATGAATCTAAATCTTCCCATGTTGCCATCATACTCTTCTTATTTTCTTTAATTTTCTTTGGTTCTCTTTTCAGCAATGGACATTCTAACTTGTAGTGTCCTGGTTTGTTGTACTCATAGCAAATGATAGAGATCTTCTCGTTCTTGATGCCTTCGTTGCTATTTTTCTTAAAAACAATTTTGCTTCCTTTTGCTTTCTTTTTCCACATCCTTCTGATCTTCCTTAAAATGAAAGATAATTCTTCATCATCTTCACTTGAATCACGATCAGACTCACTAGTATCATATTTCTTGACTTCTTCAATCTTTAATGCCTTTGACGAAGAACTTTTATTTCTCCGAGTCTTGTGATTCTTCTGACCAGTCTTTAATGCTATGGATTTGTCTCGCTTAGGTTTGTCCTCAGCATCCAGTTCTACATCGTGTACCTTCAAAGAACCAAGCAATTCGTCTAGCTTTAGTTTGCTCAAGTCCTTAGCTTCTAGTATAACAGTGACTTTGGGTCTCCATCTTCTTGGTAAACTTCTGAGAATCTTCCTCATATGATCTTGATTATCGTAGATTCTCCCAAGAGTTTTAATTCCATTAATGATAGTTTGAAATCGTCCAAACATCTGATCAACAGACTCATCCTACTGTATTTTAAGTAGCTCATATAGGTATATAAGAATACTTATCTTAGACTCTTTTACCTAGTTTGTGCCTTCATGTGCAATGGATAAAGTGTCCCACATCTCTTTTCCAGTCTTGCATCTATGAACTTTATCATATTCACTTCTCCTTAACGCAAAACTTTGAAAGAACTTGGCCTTTGAATTTAACTAGAATTTGGCTTTATGATTTGCTGACCATCTATTGCAAGGAATTGTATTTCCTTCATCATCTACTGGTTCATATGGTCCATTATCAATGATTTCCCAAAGATCAATATGTGTAGATTCTATGAAGAGCTGCATCCTATCTTTCCAATAATGATAATCTTCAGCATTGAACGTAGGAGGTCATGTGACGGAGGCATCTTCAGCTATGAACATGTGTGATTCTGCTATGGATCTTTGTCCTCACTTTGTAAGGGTGGATATAGGAAACCTAGCTCTAATACCAATTGAAGTAAATCACACGTTATTAAAGACTTTACATTTAAGAAACTAGATACATAAGAAGGGGGGTTGAATGGTATATCCTCCTTTTTGAATATAAAATCTCGAAAAGAGCTTCTCTTTCTTATTAGAAGAATATCACAACTTATTACATAATTAAATCGCAAATTACTTCTCTATGAGTTTTAACAACAAAGTAAACTAAAGTAAAGAGTAGAGAATAGACAATGCGATATTTATACTAGTTTACCCCAAACCGTGGGCTACGTCCAGTACTCAGAGTTCGTCTGAGTGTTCCACTATCCTTCAAATGATTACAAGCATTCTTTCTTCCCTCCAGAGCCTCTTCAGGTCTCTTACAAAGTATTCTTTCACTATCTTAGCCTTTCTAGGCTATCAACCTTTTCTTTCTCTCATTAGAAAAAGATTGTGATCTTTTCTTACAGTAATGTTAGCTCCATTCTGAGTAAGCACAGTAAGACTTTTCTCTCAGATTATCTAGCTTTCTAACTTGTCTCAGTTTTTCTAACTTTTTAGCATCTTCGACTGCGACTAATATTTATAGCCTTCGTCTCTAACTGCTTCTTTGTTTTTGATAACAGCTTCTTGATTCTTGATAACCGCTTCTAGGTAACCGTCATTTAATTGAGTTCTGTAACTAACTCTGACTAAATAACTGCCTGACGTGCTAGTGTATCTTTGTGGTTTCGTCTATATCTTTTTTGTGTCTATGTTACCTTTGCATCTGCTTCTACGTCTGTGTCTATATAGTCTCTGCATCTGTATCTGCGTCTATATAGACTTTGCATCTGCGTCTACGTCTATATAGTCTTTGCGTCTATAACTGTGTCTATATTGTCTTTACGTCTGCACACTTAACACGCTTGTCAAAGACGTTCATTTGTTTCTAATATTATTATTATTTGATTCTCATCAAAATTTATCCTCGTAAAGTCCTTTTAACTTAACAGTCACTTCGCAATCCTTCTGTTGCCAATGCTTTTAATAAGGATTAGAAAACTTACAAGAAGTGAATGAATGATAGTAAGCTGGTTGGCTGTATTATGCTGGTCTCTATATCACTAAAACTACAAAAGCAACATAAAGTTGTGGATGCTCATACTATAGTCTACCATCTAAAGGAACTGTTTGATAAGCAAGCTTGGCCTGAAAGGTTCAACACCTCGAGGTTACTCTTTCACCGTAAGATGGTTAAAGGATCATCTCTAGTGCAGTATGGACTGAAGATGAATGGATACATTGAGAGGTTAGCTAGTTTGGTTTCATAATGGATCATGAATTAAGTATAAACTTAATTCTAACTAGTTTGATCGATAGTTATTCATAGTTTGTGCTTAACTATCAGATGAACCAAATACCCACCATGATAATTGGGCTAATTAATATACTAAAAATAGCTGAGTGAATTGTTAGGAAGGACAATAAGGCTATGATGCTGATGGACTTTGCTTTTGGTTCTCACAAAAGGAACCAATAGAAGATGAAGAAATCCAAGAAGCCAGTGGAATACAAACAAGACTACACCAAATGGAATATGCTTTTATTGTAACAAGGAAAGGCATTGGAAGAGGAACTATAAAGCCTATTTGGAGTCACTGAAGAAGAGGAAGGCATTAGATTCCCCACTGTCTATTTCAGGTATGTTATTTGTCACTAAGGTTAATACTATCTCTGTCATAACATTTGGTTATTAGATACCAGATGTGGCTCACATATATATGTTGATATGCAAGGTTTTAGGGATAGTAGACCACTCAAGAAGGGAGAGATGGAACTACATGTGGGAAATGGAGCAAGAGTTATTGCATTAGCCATAGGAACGTATCTTTTCTATCTTCCTAGTTAGTTAGAGTTAATTTTGGATAATTTCTATTATGTACACATAGTGACAAAGAACATCGTATTTGTTTCATGTCTTAATAAAATAGGATTTCATTTAACTTTTTTGAGCGATGGTTTTTTAATTATATTGAATGAAATGATGTATGGTACTACTACATTGTGCATTGGTATTTACAAATTAGACATATGCAATCTAATTTTAAATATCAATGTCAATAAAAGACAAAAATAGGATAACTTAAAATCATCTTACATATGGCATAGTCGACTTAGCCATATAAGTGAGAGACACATGTCTAAACTACACAGGAGTGGTTGCTTAGGGTCATTTGATTATGAATCATATGACACATGTGAATCTTGCTTGTTGGGCAAAATGACTAAATTACCTTTTAAAGGAATATCAATGATTACTCATGATATAGGTATGTGTATCTAATGAGATACATGTCTAAAGCATTTGAAATGTATCATCTAGAAATTTATATAGAATAGGTATAGAATCTTTGAAAAAGACCTTTCTTCATAAGAAAGAAAATACTTATTATCTTTGGGATTTGATGCTACACCGCTGTCCAATACTTTAGGGGAACGACTCTCTTACATAAGGCGATTCCTAACTTTTATCTCATAAATTTTTGCTTGATAGAAATATTAGATCGTATAGAGTTGACAAATAAGGTGAGTTCATTAAAAATTCACAGACGAAAAAATAATGAAATATACGATCAACCAACATTTATCGAATTTGAAACAGAGTCGAGATGGGATTTGAACCCGTGACCTCAAGGTTATGAGCCTTGCGAGCTACCAAACTGCTCTACCCCTCGTGATGAAGAGAAGAACCGGGAAAAGAAGTTCACGACCTGTAGGCCTTCTACCTCTATACGGTATTGCTCCTTCAGGCTTTCGCCCATTGCGGAAAATTCCCCCATTTCGTAAACTGACAGAAATCCCTCGGGCGGTGCCACAATCGATTCTGCAGACAACAATATGTTGAACTACTTCAACAAGTCTACGCGTAAGATATCCAGCATCTGATGTTCGTACAGCAGCATCAAGTAGAGAAACAGCTCGGTAAAAGTGTCAAGACATTTCAATTAGATCAAGTTGATGAATACTTGATCGAGGAGTTTCTAAGTTATCTCAGGGATAACGAGATTGTATCCTAATGGACTCCACCTTACACATCAGAATATAATGGTGTGGCTGAAAGGAGAAGCTGAGCCTTATTAGACATGATAAGGTCGATGACCGTCTTAGCAAATCTACTGAAATCCTTTTGGGGTTATGCACTCAAAACTGCTATTTATGTGACAAACAAAGTTCTTTTAAAAGCAGTTGATGTTACTCCATATGAGATATGGACTAACAAGAAACCCTATCTTTCTCATATGAAAGTTTAGGATTGTCCAGCTTACATGAAGTGGATTTAATCAGACAAGCTTGAAGTGAATTCTGATAAATACCTATTTGTAGGATATCCTAAGGAAACAATTAGATATCAAATCTACAATGCTTTAAAACAAAAGGTGTTTGTCTCAAAGGATGTTGTCTTTTTAGAGAAGAATTTCTTTTAAGAGAAGACAGTGGGAGTAAAATTCAACATGATCAAGTTTATGATCCTCAAATAGATGCAAATCAACTATCCAAACCTAAAACTGTTGTTATGGAAATAAGATAATAGCTGAACCTTCTTACACACAAAATTTCATAGTTCAAGTAGGATATATAATGCTCTAAAGAGAAATGGATTTCTCGTAAATGAACATAATGATGTATTGCTCATAGAGGACAATGAGCCTATAACCTATGAAGACACTCTGAAGAGTTTAGAATTTGACAAATAGCTTCAAACCATAAAGTCCAAAATGGATTTCATATTTGAAAACCAAGTATGGACTTTGGTTGACAAACCCAAAGGGCTAAAACCTATAAGGTGCAAGTGTATTTTCAAGAAGAAAATTGAAATAGATGGTAATTTGACTACTTATAAAATGAGGCTAGTCACTAAAGGTTATCGACAAAGACAAGGAGTTGAGTATGACAAGACATTTATCCTCATAGTCGTGGTTAAATACATTAGAATACTTCTAGCCATTGATGCTCATTATGATTATGACATATGACAAATGGATGTGAAGATGGCTTTCCTAAATGGAATCCTAGCCAAGGATATGTATATGATACAACCTGAGGGCTTTATATCCAAAGATGGCGAAATGGTATACAAGCTTCAAAAATCCCTTTATAAATTAAAACAAGCATTTAGGAGTTGGACTATCTGATTTGATGAGACAATCAAAGAGTTTGGTTTCTCAAAAAATCTATATGAAGCTTGTGTATACAAGAAGATTAATGGGAGTGCTATTATATTCATCGTGCTATATGTGGATAACATATTACTAATAAGAAACAATATCTAAAGTTTTCAATCTTCCAAAATTTGGTTGTCTCTAAATTTCTCCATGAAAGACCTTAGAGAAGCAACTTATATATTGGGAATAAAGATCTATAGAGATAGATCAAGGAAGTTGGTAGGCCTTTCACATTCTAAATACATAGATAAAGTGCTAAACAGGTTTAGCATGGAGCAGTCCAAGAAAGGGTTTCTTCTTATGAATCATGGGATAAAACTCTCGAAATCTATATGTCCTAAAACATAAGATGAGAGGACTTGCATGAGTTTGATTCCATATGCTTTGGAAATAGGCTCAATCTTATACGTTATGTTATGTCCTAGACCTGATATATCGTATGCTCTAAGTATTACAAGCATATATCAATCAAATCTTGATAACTGTCAATGGTTGGCTATCAAAAAGACTCTAAAATACTTTAGAAGGACTAAGGATCTATTCTTAGAATCAACAACTGAATTAGGGTACATTGTAACTGCGAAATTAGTAAAAGAAGTTGTTAGGATGAAGAAGTTCGTTATGGAACTTAAAGTGGTTCCAAGCATTATAGACCAGATACTATTATATTGTGACAACAATGGGGCTATTGCTCAAGCCAAGGAACCAATGTCTTAACAGAGGTCCAAGCACATACACAGGAGACATCACCTTTTTAGGGAGATCATTGATAGAGGTAATTTGAAGATAAAGAGAGTGCCCACATATTATAATATAACATCATTATTCCTTTAACTAAGCCACTTCCCAAAATAAGATTTGACTCAAGCGTGCTCGCCTATGATAGTAGATACAAAGGTGATTTGCTTTAGTGTAACTAGGAGATTTTTGGAGTAATGATCTAAAGGCAATCACTTTTAGCATTTTTGTATCAAACTTTATATTGATTAAAAAGTGAAAGGCAATTTTTATTAATTTGATATTCATATTTATGAATTGATGTCAATCTTAAATTGAGTTAATGAAGTCTATGATACAAAACATAGCATGAAGGAAATCATGATGAGATCATGATAATGAGATTCCTATCATGTGCAATTGAATGCCCATTGTAACACTAGTCAAAATAAAATAACTAGACTACTACTATAGTAGTGATGAGTCTAGGTCGATCCTATAGAGAGTATGAGAAAAGTTGTTGAAATGAAATTAGTTGGTGCCTAGGAAAAATGGAAGGGGTTTGGATTTTGGAATAAGAAAATAAAATGAAACTAACTAATAAAAACAAATCAAAGAAAATATGTAAAAAATGATGAAAAGTGAGGAATTCAATAGGGACCTGGTTCATTGGTTCAATCTTAGCCTGCACCATAATTAAACATATTTCATCAATTTTTTGTTCTTTAAACTCTGTTAGCAACTATTAATCGTGGGTTAGTAATTAACCCGAATTTTCTATTATGTTTTGTTTAATCAAGATACGATCGTTAATTAAACCTAACCATCAAATAACCTAGGATACGATCTCTAGATTTAATTAAGCAATAGCATTATGAATTAGGAAAACAGAATAATAAAGGCAAAAACTGCATATGATGAATCATTTAACCTAGTTAATGTTATACCTAATGATTAAGAATCATTAGTCGCTACACACGAATTTCAACATAATAATTACAGATTACATCAAAATTCTAACAATGGATTTTCAAATAAACAATTAAATGAACACATTAAAATCATCTTTTCACAATCCCAATTCAATAAACACAAGATAAAATAATAATTTCCTAATGAGAGAAAAAAACAACTAAAACAAAGAAATACACTTATCCCTAGTTGTTGGTGTTGATGTCAACTCTAAACTAGCATCGGGACATTTAGCCCTCCAGAGGTCTCCCTTAGAAAAATGCTTCATCCCCACTCATCTATCCCTAGCCGAAACCCCCTTGTCCTTTGCACCTCCCTTTTTTGTTCTGCCACAAGCCTCCTATTCTCTTCTCCTTTTTATTGATTTGACGAATAAACTCTTTGGACTAAGCTACTATTCATACCTCCCTACTCTCTGTTTATATCACGCTCTCTTCTGCCTTCACTATGCTATTGATGTCACCATTTAACTTGGTGTTCCACTGCTTTTATTCACGTTTTCTTTAAACCTAAGCATGAAATGCAGGCATATGCGTTGTGTTGAACGCATATGCTTACGTTCAACGAATTCCAAGGAGTAATAGATAAACAAAACACTGCACAGTCATAACTAGGAAAGTTGCGTTAAACGCAATGCATATTCATTTAACGCAACGCATACCCTTACATTCAACACAAAACCCAAACGTATGCATTGCGTTAAACGTAACTTTCCCAGTTACGACTGCGCTACGTTTTATCCATCTATTGCTCCTTCGATGTTGTCGTTTAGCTCCTTACCGTGTTATCGTTTCACTCCTTGCTTATCCACCTTTCGTCATCCACCATCACTCCATTAAATTCACTTTTACTTTTTTTTCTTCTCCTCACCTTTTAATTTTCTTCTTCTTGCTCCATAAAGTGAAAATTAATCTTCAAAAAATAAGCTAAATGTGGTGCTTTTGACTAATTTTAATTTCTTTGCTTCCAAATTGTATCTAAAATTATATATAAATTAAAGTGAGTATTTTAAGCATTTTTGTATCATTAATCGGTAAGTGTAAATGATTAAATGGATCAAAAATTAAATACATATCAATTTCCCCCACACTTAGCTTTTGGTCATCCTCGAGCAAAACATCCAAATTAAACTCAAAGACCCGAAATATTTACTCAATTCCTATATTGTCCAATACTATGTAATCATAACCAAAGATGAATGTCGTTCAAAGATCATAGCAAGAATTCAACATGCAATGCTTATACTCATGATCAATCAATAAGAATTATCTTTAGAAACTGAGTAATCTAATGGTAGACTCAAAAAATGTGTTAAAGTAAAATATATCTATAAGTACACTCAACACTATTCATGATTGTGACAATCCATAACTTTGCATATCATTTCATTTCTCCACCACTATAATTCACATGTAAAATCGTGGATTAAAGGACTTTTCAATGTTGTAATGCGAGATAAGGTAAGGTGAGATATATTTGGGTTAATTAGCATGAAAGTCATCAAAGTTAGTGAAACAAATGCAACATTTAATTATACCATCAAGTGCATAAACCCAACATTCACCCAAAATTGTGTACATCAACTATGATGAATGCAAAAACAAGTTTCACAAGTCAAACTCAAGCTCTCACACACAAACCACATTGAGCTCAACCTAATCGAAGGGATCACTCATACAATTTGTTCCAACAATACATTGAAACCACAATAAGTGAACCTTCCAAGACAACATCTACATCATATCCAATATACTTAAATAACCCATTTATCTTAACTTTAGGAGAATGCATTAATCATAAACAACGTTTTAAACTAATATGCACTTCCTCCTTGGCAAATTTATTTAAATAATTATTTCCTTTTTATTTCTTTCTTTCTTTTTCATTTTCTTTTCTTGTGCTTTTCTCTTTTCTCTTTTCTCTTTTCTTTCTTTCTTTCCTTTTTTTTAAACATTATAAGAAACTACATTAACATGGGAATTTGAATGATAAGACATAGCAAAACATCCTAACATTAAGCAACCCACTTATATGTACACCCCTACACTTACACTTTTATACATCCACAAACTCACCAATCACAAATACTCTATTAGCATTATGACTTATGCAAGACATTTATTAAAAGAATAAATTTTTTTTATACAAAAAAGAAAGGTATAAAGCTCAAAGGGGGTTAACAAGGGAAAAACCATGTTAATGACGTAGGCTATTTGACTAATGTAGTTCAGAAAAATAAAGAATGCCTAATCATTTCCATGTTAATGCATGTGATAAAAATGTGGTCTCAAATAGAAATTTAAGGCAAAATCAAGATGTACATGTCATGAAGGTCACACATTATCAAAAGAAAATGAGACTAATATGAATGTGTTAGTCAAATAAGGCTCTAAATGTCACTTGTTTTGTCTACCACTAGTCACTACTCTTCTAAAGATAATGCACATCGATCGATCATAAGAATAAAAATGCATGCTAAAGTTCATTAGGATAGGGTCTCGGTTGATAATTGTTCCCCTCTAGCATCTTCCCTATCTTCAAATTCTTCATCTCTACTGAGTCCTTACTCTTTTGAAATAATTTGAATGACTCTTCACCTTTTTCTTCTTTGTTTAATTCTTCTAACCTGTTAGGTAAAGGTGAAAGGTTAGTCTCAAATATAATTATAGACTTAGTACTTACCTCTATGCTAAAAAGATGTATCTTTTTCTACTTCGAGCTCCTCCTCAACTTCTTTCACACAAGCAATTCATTAAGGATTGACCTCAAACTTCTCAAGTTCCTCGTCATTGTGTAAAATTTCTGCACTAACATCCATTTGGTATACCTCATGTTGATATGACTGCTTCTCTCCATTTGCGATTCTAAGTAGCCGATCCTTGCTACCATCTCACCCATTTAGCTTACCAAGTTATGGTTTCTAAATGTTATATGCCATATTGCATACTGGAGCTCTTAGGTATTTTGTTGAAATTGTTTTATGCTCTCTTGAAGCTGCTGCATACCTTGTTGAAATTGAAGATTATTAGCAATCACAACATTCATCAATTCTTCTATGGACGTACCTGAGTTTTGATAAAAAGCTTTTGGTCCACACTAGGACTGCTGTGTGTCTTGCAAACTATCATGGAAGTAATTATGATATTCCATCCATAACAAAGGTTAAGTTGATCAGTCCAAACATTGTTATATGATTGAGAATATGAGTTATAAAATAAATTACTTTCGTTCATTAAATTTTTTTATTTTTCATTCACAAGCACAAAATAGAATAATTAAAGGATTACAAAATAACTAAAATGAAACCAATTAACTATAACTAAAATGAAACCAATTAACTATAATCAGTGTTTATGAAAAATGGGGGGAGGGGGTGTTTGAATTTTGGAATAAGAAAATAAAATGAAACTAACTAATAAAAACAAATTAAAGAAAACATGAAAAAAATGATAAACGTGACGAATTCGAGTAGATACCCAATTTATTGGTTCTATCTCATCCTACACCCTAATTAAACATATTTCATTGATTTGTTGTTCTTTAACCTCTTCTGGCAACCATTATTCTTGGGTTAATAATTAAACCAAGTTTTCCCTTAGGTTTTTTTTAATTAAGATAGGATTTTAGAATAAGAAAATAAAATGAAACTTACTAATAAAAACAAATTAAAGAAAACATACAAAATATGATAAAAGTGAGGAATTTGGTAGAGACCCAATTCATTGGTTCTGCCTTATCCCTCACCAAACATATTTCATTGATTTGTTATTCTTTAACCTATCCTGGAACTTATTAATCATGGGTTAATAATTAAACCAAGTTTTCCCTTAAGTTTTGTTTAATTAAGATACAATCGTTAATTAAACCTAATCATTGAATAACCTAAGATATGATCTCTATATTTAATTAGGTTGTAGCATTATGCATTAGGAAAACTGATTAATTAAGGAAACAACCATATACAATGCGTCATTTAACCTAGGTCATGTTATATCTAATGATTACGAATTATTAGTTGCTACATATTAATTTCAGCATTATAATTACGGATTTCATCAAAATTCTACCGGTGGGTTTGCAAATAAATGATTCAGTGAATGTATTAAAATCATCTTTGCATAATCCCAATTACAAAAACATAAAATAACATAATCAATTCCTATTGAAAGAAAGAAACAACATAAATAAAGAAATACACTTATCTCAGGTCGTCGATGTCGATGTCACCTTCAAACTGGTGTCTGACCATCGACAATAGGATCAATCTTGTATGTTTGTTATGTCCTAGACATAATATATCATATGTTCTAAGTGTTACAAGAATATATCAATCGAATCTTGATTAGTGTCACTGGGTGGCTATCAAAAATATCCTAAAATACTTGAGAAGGACTAAGGATCTATTCTTGGTATATGGAGATGGAGATCTCATAGTGAGTAAGCATATAAATGCCAGTTTTCAATCTAAACAGGATGATTCCAAATCCCAATAAGGTTACGTTTTCACACTGAATGGTTGAGCAGTTAGTTGGAATAGTTCCAAACAAAAGACAACTGCAGATTCAATGACCAGATCATGATACATTGCAACTGCAGCATCAGCAAAGGAAGTTGTTTGGATCAAGAAGTCCGTTATGGAACTTGGAGTGGTTCCAAGCATTGTAGACTTGAAACTATTGTATTGTGACAACAATGGCACTATAGCTCAAGCCAAGGAATCAAGGTGTCATCAAAGGTCTAAGCACATAGGCAGGAGACATCACCTAATCAGGGAGATCATTAATAGAGGTGATGTGAAGATAGGGAGAGTGCCCACATATTATAACATCGGTGTTCCTTTGACTAAGCCACTTCCCCAAATGAGATTTGATTCAAGTGTACTCGCCTATTATAGTAGATACAAAGGTGATTCGCTTTACATGTAGGAGATCATTAGAGTAGTACTCTAAAGGTAGGAAATAATTATAAGATCATGATAATGAGATTCCTATCATATGCAACTGACCGCGCATCGTAACACTAGTCAAAATAAAATAACTAGACCACCACTACAGCAGTGGTAAGTCAAGCTTGATCCTAAAGAGAGTGTGAGAAAAGTTGTTGAAATGAAATTAATCAGTGTTTAGGAAAAATCAGAGGGGGTTTGGATTTTGGTATAAGACAATAAAATGAAAGAAACGAATAAAAACAAATTAAAGAAAATATGCAAAAAATGATAAAAGTGAGGAATTTGGTAGGGACCCAGTTAATTAGATCAATCTCGACCTATAGCATAATTAAACATATTTTATTAATTTGTTGTTCTCTAACCTCTCTTAGCAATAATTAATCATGGGTTAACAATTAAAGTAAGTTTTCCCTTAGGCTTTGTTTAATCAAGATATGATTGTTAATTAAACCTAACCACCGAATAACCTAGAATACGATCTTTATATTTAATTAGGCAGTAGTAGTATGTATTAGGAAAATCGATTAATCAAGACAACAACTACATATGATGAGTCATTTAACCTAGGTTATGTTATCCCTAATGATTACGAATCATTAGTTGCAACACATGAATTTCAACATAATAGTTACAGATTACATTGAAATTTTAACAATTGGTTTGTAAATAAACGATTCAATGAATGCATTAAAATCATCTTTTCACTATCCCAATTTAATAAACACAAAATAACATAATAAATTCCTAATGAGAGAAAGAAATAACAAAAACAAAGAAATACAGTTATCCTGGATTGTTGGTGTCGATGTCACTTTTAAACCGACGTCGGGACATCTAGCCCTTCATAGGTCTCTCTTGGAAAAATGTTTCATCCTAGCTAAAACCCCGTTGTTGTTTGCACCTCCCTTCTCTGTTCTGTCGCAAGCCTCCTATTCTCTTATCCTATTTATTGATTTCACGAATAAAGTCTTTGGACCATGCTACTATTCACACCTCTTTACTCTCTATTTCTATCGTGCTCTCTTCCCCCTTCACTATGCTATTGATGTGACCATTTAACTTGGAAGTCCACTGCTTCTATTCATGTTTTCTTTAAAACTAAGCATGAAACGTAGGCAGGCGCATTACGTTTAATGTATACGCCTGTGTTCAGCACAAAACACAAATGTATATGTTGTGTTAAACGCATATGTGTTACGTTTAATGCAACTTTTCCCAGTTATGACTGCGCTGTGCTTTGTTCATCTATTACTCCTTGGACATCGCCATTTAGCTCTTACCATGCTGTCATTTCAGTTTTTGCTTGTCCACCTTTCATCATCTAGCCATCACTCCATTAAATTCACATTACCTTTTTTTTTCTTCTCCTTGCCTTTTTTTTTCTTCTTCTTGCTCCTTGAAGATAAGTGAAAATTAATCTTCCAAAAATGACCCAAATGTAGTGTTTTCAACTCATTTTAATTTCTTTTCTTCCAAATTGTACCTAAAGTCATATATGAATTAAAGTGAATATCTTAAGAATTTTCTTATCATTAATCACTAAGTGTAAATGATTAGATGTATCAACAATTAAACACATATCAGCGATTATATTAGTATCTAAATTATCCTTAGCCATAGGATTAATGAGATAAGACATTATTGATTTGGATAGACTAGCATAGGTTATACTCTTTGATTTGATCAAGTAGTGGATCTCATAATTTGTAAGCATGAGATGTTTAGAGTTAACATGTGGATGCTTACTAAGAATAGTAAGTACACCGGATGACCTGCTGTGAGAGATAATCATATGGATGATCCATCAAATTTCAGTGATTAATCTCATCAAATTAGTGGTGTAAATATCTTTAGAATAAAGGTACTCAAAGATATCTTAGTTATTGATCCTGTGCTTTAACACCATTCCTTGCTTCCTTAAGACGAGGTCGTTCATAGGTTGGTGATTGGGTACAACTATTAGTATTCGAAGGTAATTAGGTAGCTCATATTAGGTTATGAAGAGTCATTAGTTTGGAAGATTCAAAAATTGGGTTCTTTGGCTAAATATGCAAGTTAATTAGGATTGCGTGTGAGTTTGTCACTCTCTAAATTTTCACATTCATTCATAATTTAAGGTCGTTCAACTAAAGTAACGTTGCTAGTATTTTTTCATGAAAACGAGTAGCTTAAGCAATAAGGTAGGTTAAAAAGTGTTGGTTAATTTAAATAAACAACTATTCCGCTGGCCTTCAAGTTATGAATAAAACTAATAGCCAGTTGACAGCATAATGTAACCGAGTAACTAGATCGAAACACATCACAAATGTTTGCCTTCACGTCAAAAGGCTATAATAATGTTCTAACCAACAGCTTAATAAAAACATGACTTAGTTAAGTAATCAAATCTACATTGATCACCAATGTTTTCCTCCGTGTAAAAGACTAGGTCCATGTTTAAAAAAGCGAGTAAATAAAAAAATGTGTTTCTAATAAAAACCTATCGAACTTGTAAATAGTTTAACTTTTCATGAAAACATACTTAGGAATAGTTATAGAGTTTGAATGACCAAAGAATTATTAATGTGTGTGTATAATTGAAAAAGGTGAATAACTTAACATTTGGGTTTTGATTAATATGTATGTTTAGTCTAGAGCCCCTAAATGTAGATTTTGCATGTTAATGATTTAGAATAATTTGAATGATTGTGTTTAAAGTTAAATTTATTTTATGAAGTTGAAGCCATTGTCTCATTACTACATTTTGTATGCTTTATGATTTTTGTGTGTTTGTTATTTTATTTGGTTGAGGACAAGTAAATGCTTAAGTGTAGGGATGTTGATAAGTATAAATTGCATCATGTTTTAGGGCATTGTTTGATATGTGTTTAGTTTTTAATTCAATTGTTTAGTATGTGTTTAGGTTAGAATTGTGATAGTTTGTTAAGTATTTATGTTTTATGGGTTAGTACAAGCTTTTAAGCTTAAATATTATTTTTTGAAGTACCTTGATGCGTTTGCTAGTGTTTCAGGGTCAATATCGAAGAATAGATGAGTTTCAAAAGACATTTGAGCTGAAACAACGGCATAATCGTGACAAAAGATTCAGATGTAGGCCAGATCATGCAGAAATCCCTGGTTCAACCCTAAACTTAAAAGAACATAAATAGAATAAGAAGAACAAAAAGAGGGAGCTTTATATTGAGCCACTCTTAGAAACCCTAAAGGGAGAGAAAAAGAAGAGAGAAAGAGAGAGAAGAAGAAAAGGAAGAAGGAGGAAGAAGAACTACTCCCTAGATATGATGGTATCCTGGCACTGCTGCCTTCCCTATTTTTTTAACCTAAGCTCCATTTTTCCTTTATTTCCTTTTTCATTTAAATTTATAAAGTTGAGATGGATTTTATAGAAATGGATTTCAGTTTATTGATAATGTTTTGAACTCTCGTTTAGGATTTCATTTTGAGTTAATGTTGATTTAGTTATTTTTTGTGTTTATTAGTTTGGGTGTTGTAACTGATTAATGTAATTACATGTTACGGTAAAAAACTGAGATGGTGAGCTAGATAAAAATGAATAGATCAGAATAATGAGAGTTAGGTGATCTAATTGACCACTTAATTAACCTAGTTAGTAATTTCATAGAGAGAGCTCCCATCTAATACTAGGTTGTTTATTAGAGAGCTTTAGAACTAATTAGAATTATAGGTAATTTGTGAATTGAGATATTGAAAGTTTCATAATTCGACTAGGGTTTACAATTTAGTATTTAATGGTTATAACTTCAGAGAGAGTAATCAACACTACGATTGTTTAAAATCGACACTCCGTAAACACATAAATGGATATATTAGAATTAATGATAGGTAAAATCCCCTGTCTCATAACTTAATTAACTCTTTTGACAAATTTCAATTGTGACCTGTGTGACTACTTAGTTTAATTCTGCTTCATAAAATTTCCCCTGTATAATTCTTGAATCAATTTCTCGTATTTACTTTCCATGTGCAATTTTGCATTTTTATTTCTTTTTATTCTTTTCTCTGAGTGTTAGATGACTTAAGAATAGGCTAGTATCCTCCTCGTGGGAACAACACCTCTTATACTACAGTTGTAACCTATACGCTTACAGTATTTGAGGGTATTTATAAATTAAAGAACTAGCTTAACATCTGCCTAGTCCTGTTGAAGTGGATTATAAAGAACATGAAAAGGCAATCAACCTTTGTTGTGAAAAGGAGCGCTTAGAATAAAAAGAAGTAGAAGAGGAAGAGAGTGTTATAAATTAATTTGTAGAACTCCTTATTGAATTAAAAGCTAACCAACTCGAATTCTAGAGTAAAGAAAGGACAGGGTTTTGCTTCATGAATGGAGGGACATTCCAAGAAGAGTGCCTAAAGAAGAATACAAAGAAGTATCCATCCAAGAAAGAAAAGTTAAGGAGTGGAAAAAGGTAATTGAAGAAGATGAGTCAGAAACCTCTGTCCAAAAAGAAGAAGAAGAGTAGACAGAGATGGTTGAGGAAAAACTGGTAGAGGAATCAAGTAAGGAAGCTACTGATGAGGTGTTAGTAGTGACCTTAAGTACGGATGGTGTTGGATCGAGAAAAGAAAGCATGCTATATTTAGAGAACTGGTAGATTTCAAAAATTTTTAGAAATCTTTTTTGCAGCTGAAGCAATATATCCAAATCATCATGTCAATCTATACATGATATGGTATAAGGATAATAATAAACATAAACAAGATAGTGATATTACCGACTCCTTCCCTACAACTTTAATTTCTCACTGCGCTATCCTCTCCTTCTTCTTGTATCCAAAGCCTTTTGCTTTTGAATCTTTTTCTTTGTCAATCTATCATCTCCTTGTTGTTGTATCCTCAACCAATTTGATTTACCTCTTGCTCTTCTAGGATAACTTGGTTAATAAAATCTTTTGGTGGGAAAGGAGAAGAAATGTTTGGAGGAGATTTTTCTTAGAAGAAAATGAACCAAAATTGAGACTCTTCTCATGCAAATTGCGGCTCACTCATGCATGAAAGGAGATAGAGAGTCAAACCATGCAAGAATACCTTCTTACACCTCAATTTTGGTTATGCATGGAATAGAAGAAGAGAATAGCATCCAATGCATCACTTCTTACTTTAATCAACCATAAAGTAGCCAATAAATGCGACTCTTCTCATTTATCTTTAAGATGGCTATATGAAATGACTATTAACCTAAATATGACCTACCAATTTCAGTTTTGGAAGATGGAATAATGAAGATAGTCCATCCAATGCACATCTTTCTTCTTTAATCCAATGAATGCTAATAAGTTATATGCTAACATTAAAGGATAACCATTAAACCAATTAGTCGTAAGTTCATAACTCTACTTAATGATGATAAACCATAATAAAGATCATCTTTATTTAGCAATTTAATGACAAATGTGCAGCAGCACAATCAGTCCATTAAAACTGAAATTGCTACTCCTTTCATTAAAATTTTGTTTTAATATAATTAATCTAATCAATTATATTAAACCAAAGTCTAGCCCATTTCTAAATGAACATTTGGTCTTCTAATTAACCATTAATTGGTGCAAGCCTAAAATTCAATAATGGGCTTCTAAAACCTCCATTTATATTTCTTACTTAGCTTGATAACCTTCCTTGAAGCCAAGTGGGGAATCTTATTGGACTTTGATAATTCAAGTGCCAATAAGCCTAGAATTAATTCTAGCTTATTAACTAAATGTCAGTCCACTAAAGACAATTAGTTGAACTCTTGAACTAATAAATATTATGATAACACATATTTTATGTACAATTGCAAACACTATTTAGAACCTTATTATAGGCATCTGCACAATAAATCGTAAAATTACCATTTTGCCCTTATGTTGGTTTTTGCTTCTAGACCTCCCGTTTTACTTTATATGGTAATTAACACACAAGATCTCATCTTGGTGTTAAGAATTGATGGGTAGCTAGTCCATCAACTTACTAGCGCCAGTTTAATCACCAAATCTCCTTAAAACATCTAAAAGTGATGATATCACTATAAACTCCTTATTTGAGTGAATGTTCCCTAATACATGTTTCAATTAATAATTCCAACATACAAACACTGGACTAATACTCTGAAAAAATCCATTCCGATCATATCAAGAATTATAATGAAAAATATATGAGTTCACCACTCATCAAGATTGTGTTTCATAATAAGCAAATTCTTAAGTTGTATGTTTCAAGATTAAAGTAACAGCCCACTTTATTCTTGAAAACATACTTGATTCCAGATTCATTTAATAATGCCATTGTTGATAGTCAACTACTATCATGATATGAAACTCATCATTCCCTTGAGGTAAACTCCTTTACTTTCATGGAGATAAATCGCAACACTACTGTCTAAACCATATCAAGCAACCAACTTGATTATTCAACTTGAATGCAATAATTTAGATTCTAATAATATACATGTTTCCCATACATCTCTATGTATATGTATATTACTTACAAAAGAATTTTAGTACCTTATCACTAGATATATAATGCTCATCAAAACCAAACTCCTTTATTTTATTAATAATAAATATTTCCATTGCAAAACTATAACTGAAGAAGATTAAGGTATATGTGAATACACTTGCTTTCTAGGGCACTATATTTACATAACTCTAACAGTTGGTTCCTTAAAGACAAACTGTTCAAGTTAGATGATGATTCAAGGAGTTTTGTTACTCTTTATTTTATTAACAGTTTCTCATTTAAAAAGGAATTGATGCATTTGATTAGGTTGATTAATTTTATGAATTATGTCCTAATGATTATCTTGCAATAGGTGGCTTAGTTACAAGCTAGAAAATTCCCATATAGCGAAATGGGTGGAAACAAGCTACTTATTATAGACCCAGGATGAGGGTAAACTTATAGGGTACATCCAGATAACAATGTTAAACAAGCACTATATGGGAGGAAACCCATGAATTAGTTTTGGTTTATTTTAAATTTTATGTTATTTCATTCCTATTACTATGTTAGATTAGGATTTATTTAATTTTTGGATTGTTTTACAATAGAAAATTTAAGCATCTCAAAAAATTGTGCATAATTATGTTTTAAACGTTATGTGTCATATGTTATAATGCTAACATACAAAGAATTTTATGTTTAAGGGTTAAATTTTAAAGCTGCACAATTTTTGAACACACAAATATTGTTTTGCACATTCTGATGCACGATCGTGCATCAATACATGCAAAATTGCAAAATCTGTAATTAATTTAAGTGCACAGTTTGATGCCTGGTTGTGCACTCTTGTAATACATAATAGAACCCCTCTAATTTCTCATATCTCTCATTCTTCCTTCTCTTTGCCTTGCTGCCCGTCATTCTCTATATCTTTGACCCATTTTTGCATTTTCATCCATATTAACGTAAGTTTTCGTGTTACTTTAAGTTGTTTATATAGGATTCATTGGATGTTTTACATTATTCATAGATTTTTTCAATAAAAGATGATAAATTCGTGATTCAGGATTTTGAAGAATTTGTCTTATTTTATGTTTCATTATTGTTTTAAAGTTGGATTTAATTCTTTACCCAGTTGATTTTGTCTTTAGATTTGATTAATTACATATGAATTGAGATTGAATTTGATTTTAATTGTGGAACTTTGTGTTTTTGGCTCATTACGTGTCTAATTGGGATGTCTTTGTGTTTAATTAGGTTAATTAGTTAGTCTCGATGTTAGGTTATACAAATATAGTGTCCTGGAATGTAAGTGTATTTACATATAACTTAATTTTCTTCCAATTACAATATTGTAATGAAAATATTTATTATTAATAAAACAAAAGAGTTTGGTTTTATTTGTATGAGCATAATATAACTAGTCACAAGGAACCAAAGTTCTTTTGTAAGCAATATACATATACATGGAAATGTATGAGAAACATGCATATTATTAGAATCTAAATTAATTGATTCACAGTTGAATAATCAAGTTAGTCGCTTGATTATGGCCTAGACTGTAGTGTTGCAATTTAATTCTATGTAAGTAAAGGAGTTTACTTCAAAGGAATGATGAGTTTCAAATCATAATAGTAGTTGACTATCGATAATGGCACTATTAAATGAATCTAGAATCGCGTATGTTTTTAAAGAATAAAGTAGACCCTTACTTTAATCTTAAAATATACACCTTAGCATTCGTTTATTACGAACCACAATATTGATAAGTGGTAAACTCATGTGTGTTTTGTTACAATTCTTGATATGATCGAAATGGATTTTTTATAGGTTATCAATCTGTTAGTAGTGTGCCCTAGGCCAATGTTCATATGTGACTTTTGTATTGACATTCTGATTTATTAATAATATATTATGAGGTATTCTTTTAAATATGCATGTATATTGTTTATATAATGTGATTTACATTCCATGA
>JANZXR010000003.1:30748134-30766970 GCA_027575705.1 Erythroxylum echinodendron
AAAACATAAACAAAATAGATTTTAATAGACTTTATATTAGTATATTGAGCAAATGACTGGGAACACGGAACACCTGTAGTTTAGGATATTTAATCAATTTTTTAATATTAAAAATTTTGAAATTTTAATAGTTTTAAAATTTTCAAAAATCTCCTTTCTTAAATTTTAATTAAAAAATAATGATCAAGTAGACAAGATATAAACATCATGCAAGCAAATCAAGTACTATTTATATGATAATTTAGCCCAGATTGTTAATTATATTAAACTTTAAAATAATAATTTATTATAACTATTATTATATTAGTAATATTTGATTAGTCTATCTTTAATAATTATATCACGTATGTTTGTTATTAATTTTGAACAAAATTTTTAAAAATAATTTTTCTAAAAAATTAAATTTAGAAAAAAATTTATAAAAATTTAAATATCAGAACATTTTTCTTCTTAAAGTAGATAGGAGATCTGTTATATCTTTTATTTTAATATATTTGTACGGTTTTGATTAAAAATAAATACGTAAAAGGGACTGGGTGGTGGAGGAAAACTCTAGCAGTAACCGTCAGTAGTCGTGCATGGGATTGACGTGGGCTATAGCCGGGCGTACCCGGAGGCATAGAGATAAAAGAGCAATAGAAAAAAACTGAAAAAGAGAAAAAGAAGCATAAACCATCCATCAGTCGCATTCATCATTTGGGGTTTGAACTTTGAAGCCTTTTGTGATGATGATGATCAGCGAGACTGAATCAATCAGCATCACCAGGTGGGAAGCAAGCAGCCACATAACCAACCACATCTGCACCCAACCCAGCAGTTTTTGTGGTTCTGGCAACTTGGAGCATTTGTTTTTAATGGAACATGGTCCCATAGCCATTCTGTCAATCATATATGCCAGAGTCACCCACATAGGTATTAGTACATTGACAATACAATTAAAATTTATACCGCTGATGTAGACGTAGTATGTTTTTATATTTAATGTAGCATTTTTGGATTTTTTTAATGGATATATTATAAGTATATCCGTCAGGATGTGCCGCTCTGAAAATGATAGTGGCCTCTTTCTAGCTTTTTAATTTTGGGTGATATCTCAGCAATAAACAGTGGTGGTCAACTCCAAAGAGGATTAATAGTTCCAAAGAAAAATATTTAAGATTAAACTTATCGAAATAAACCTAGCGCTGCTTACACTGAAGTCTGGTCATACAGATTAATTAGTTAATAACAAAAAATTTAATAATCATAATTAATTAGACTAATTAAAGTACTTCGATTAATTGGACAGACGTAACAGCTTAAAATAATGATTAAAATGTTGAACCGGTTCGACTGGTTCAGTTATAAAAATTTTAAATCTTTCAACTTTCAGTTTAGTTTTTAACTTTTTAGTTCGATCTACTTTGATAACTTTTATTGTTAAAAACTAACCAATTTATTAATTAATCGATTAATTTTCGTAAATTAATAAGTTCTTATAAATTAAAATAAATCAATTAATTTTAATTTAGTAATATCTTTTTTAATTAAACTTTATTTTCATAAAGATAATATCTTTTAATTATATTTCAAAATTTTTAATTTTATTTAATCTTTAGTCAATTTTATAACAGATTAATATTGATTGAACCTTTTAAATCTTAAACATCTTATCTAATCAGTTTAACTTCCAATCGTGTTTTTAAATAATGACTAAAAATATACAAATATTCACGAGGAAATGGAACGCAAATTATAACGTACTTAGAGTCATCAAATCTTTTTTTTCAAATAATCAATTAAAAATATATATATACACTCTTCAGAAGTTCTCCTTCTAAGGACCCCTAATGAGGCGTGAGCTCTGAAGTTTCAACTGCTTCCATTTATCACAATAATCTAGGGTTTCCTAGTTCATGGTAATGATACCATATGCCGGTACATAAGCAGAAAGATCTCTGTGGGATTCACAAGGCCCCAACGAAGAAACATCAAATCCCCGGAAGTCTGGAGGCACAACACTCTCTTAGATTACGATCTTGTCAAATATGACAACTCCGTGACAAAAAAACTCCAATTCTACTCTTATATATATATATATATATATATATACATACATACGTACATACGTACATACAGTAGATTTCTCAATTTTATTGGACTAATTTTAAAGCCTTAAAATTTTACTTTTAAAGTTTTAGAAGAGCTATATCTGAAACTTTAATATCTCTCAAGTTCTTACGCAGTGTCTTCACATATTGATTGGTCAGTTATTGATTGATCATTATTTCCTAATCAGCATCAGGTTTTTATCAACCTCAAGTTTTTAGTAATTTCAAACTATTACACTGTTGCTAAAAGCAAGACGTCTACATTTGATTCGACCAAAAATTATTTTTAAAAAATTAGAAGATCATTAATAGGTAAAAATTTTTTTCCCTCCTTTGGTAACTCCAACTTAAAACCTTCTACCAAAGAAGGACTTAAGTGAAAAATTAACACTCATACCACTCTTACTTGTCCTATGCTACTCTTCTTCGACACCACGTGGCGTACCTTTACGAGAAGGTCTGTGTACTAAATGGGCCAGGTTGGCTTACAGGCACATAAGCATATCAAACTTTTTAACTTCGGAGTCAACTCAGAACTTAGAATTACAGCATTGTAGCTAGACCTTAACCTCTGTCTTGTGCATGTGTTGGAGTAGACGAATCAAGTTTACATCCTCAATCTTTGAAAATAGTCCGAACGTACATGTTTGATGAGAGTCCACTCCATGGTCAACAAGAGAGGTACTATACTCGCATATGTTTATCCACGAAAATGAAGCAGTTGGCTTATAATTGGATGAAGTCCTGTTCGAAAGAGACTGCAAGATGAGTCACGAGCTCATTGTGGAGGCAAATATTGGTATTAGGGGTAGTGGACAACAGCACTCCGTGATTTCTTGCATAGCATGCTAATCCGGACCTAAGAGCTGGGGGACAAATAAGTTGCTTGTCATTTTCATTCACGTAAGTGAAGTTGAATCTTTCGAGGTAAATTGTGCGAGAACATAATTATAGGGGCAAGTAAGTTGCATGTCACTTTCTCGGGAAAATTCACAAAATGATACCTGATCCTTTTGAGGTAAATCAGGAGCGACGGCTCAGTGCTCTTGAATGGATGGTTGGGTGTGATTCATTGCTCGCAATTAAATATTGAATTCTATTTACACTAATAATTATTTGGTGCATTAAATCTCCTTTTCTGCATACTTCAATTTTATAAAGTTTATAGCCTTTTAGTTCTCCTCTCAACACAGCCCTACCCAAATCTTCCAGACATGATTTCCTAGAAATGTATTTGTTTCATGTTAGAGGAGAACAGTTGAGATGTTCAATTGGCAATCGAACCCACAAACAAAGGAAAGCTCTGAGCTCTCCTCTGAAAGCGTATAGTGCAGCGAGAAAATAGAGAAAAAGGGACCTTTAAATGACATTTAATTGGCAAGCATGCAATGCACATTGGTGTTCCTATCAATCCGTGGCTTGGTTCATTCCCCTTTTCATAAGAAACAATGCTGAGATGAAGAGAAACTACATTTCAATCCTTAAACAATACTTTAACATTTATTATTGATATGCTATATTAAGAAGCACAATAATGTGTGTCCCACGTGCATGGCTTGACATAATAAAATAAGAATATTAAAGTAAATACACGGATTAGTGAAAATCTATTTACGTTCTGTCATATATTTAATATATGATCGATCAATTATTTAAGGTATGCGGTAGCAAGTGAATAAAAAATATTTTAAAATTCTTCGATTTTTTTTATTAAGTTATTTGGAAATTCAAGCTCAAATAATTTATTTTCTTTAAAACTTAATAATTTTAAAATTTTATTTTAAACTAATTATTTAGACTGTCCTCTAAGTTTAATGGTAGTTAATTTTATAGATAGTTTCAAGAAAATGGATGGACTTAATTTGTTTATAATTATTTAACGAACATACATGCGGCAAAATTATGAGGCCTAATTATGGGTTTGGTATAGTTCTTGATCCTAAAAGCTCATAAGAACAGTTGATCCAATGTTGATGCCGGGCTGCACAATTAACCGATTATGTCTCATGTCAATCAAATTTATGATTAAAAATATAATACTAAAAGACATTCCTATATTTTAATTAAAAATTTAAAATTATCCTTTTTTAATGTCAAAATTTTCAGAATTAAATCTACTTTCTAAATTTATATTAAAAATAATAGTGCAAATATGTGATATAAACATTGCATATAAGTTAATCAAATACTGATTTTTAAATTCGATTTAAATTAAATAAATCAATTCAATTAATAATTTAATAAAATATCAATTAGAGTTTAATTAAAAATTAAGTTAGGTAATTTTTCAACAACATTTAATCGATTCATTTATGATATATTCTAACAATATTTTTAATTAAATTTAAGATAAAATTTTTAATATTTAAAAATTACAAAATTAAAAATTATTGAAAATCTTTGAGTAACTGGTAAAATTGTTCATTTGTAACTTTAATGTTATAAATTTAAGTAACAGAAGTAGTTTTTTTTATAAAAATATAAAAGGAAGGTTGCGTATGATAAAATTTTTCTCAAACTCTTGCAAAACGGAGAGTCCTGTATATTGAATACGTTGACTTTTTTACAAAATTAAAATTTTAAAGATTAGACAATTATTTGAACTACATAGAAATCTTATCTTTTAAAATGACAAACTACTTTCAAGAAATAACTTGTAAATTTCGTTTTGAAATAAACAATAAGTACTATTCATGCTTTATATGTTCCTCACGTATCCTCGTCATGCAACTATCCTATCATTTTGATGCTTCTGTAGTGAAAAATGAATTAGAAATACTCATAGAGGGGTCAACGGTCAAGTTTTATTTGCATAATTATTAAATTTATTTCTTTAATAATGTAGTTCCATCTTACAATATTTTGAAACTCTTATTTTTCTTTTCTTTAAAATTCACTTACGAATATTGTTTTTATATAAAGGTTTTAATTATTTAACAACTATGAAATTAAAAAAAATTATTTTTAATACTAATTTTTATTTTTGTCAAACCCATTAACTTTTAAAACTATTATCTATATTAATGTGACATAATTATATCAAATCACAGCAAATATATAATATTGTATGGTAGAAAATATATCAAACATCTATTGTTAATAATTTAAAATTGAAAAAGAATTTATCAAAATAAAAACTCGTGCAAAATAATAAGATATCTATTTGTATGAATTAGCTCAAATATGATACCAAAAATTAATATTTTAAAAACTGGACTAGAAGTTAAACCGGTAAGACAAAAGATTTAAGGTTTAAAAGGTTCAATCGATATTTGACCATTATAAAATTGAATAAATATTAAATAAAATTAAAGAATTTAAAATATGATTGAAAGAGATTCTCCTTATTTATAGAAAAATTTAATTTAATTAAAACAATTATTAAATGAATATTAAATGATTTATTTTGATTTATAATAATTTATTAATTTATAAAATTTATCTATGAATTAATAAATTGATTAGTTTTTAACAATAAGATTTATTTAAGTAGATTGAATCAAAAAGTTTAAAATTAAAAATTGAGTGGTTTAATATTTTTATTGTTAAACAGGCCAAATTGGAATAGTTTTTTAATCTTTGGAAAACAAATGCAAAAAATGAGTTAGATATAGAGATGGCAATAAACTGAACCGAGTTAGAAGTTGGAACAATATCTAGGACTTAGGGTTGACTGACTTGAGCCCAACCCAATCAGGCCATGGAGATGCCTGGGCTCGGTTCAACCCAACTCGATTTATTATTTTTTTAACATTCAAAAAGTAACATCATTTTGTCATTCTTGATCGTGCCTCAATTTGGATTGGGCTCCCAAGGCCCAGACGACTCATATATTTGAGCTCGTGACCCAGCCAATCTTGACCTAGTCAATTGACTTAGGACTGAGGCGGACCCATTGTCATGCCTGTTACGTATTTGCGTTATCATAAATTATCAATTCATTCATAATAATGACACGATAATCAACAGTTCCATTCCATCAAATAGGCATTGATACCTTATTATTTTTACTTTCCTTTTGTTTAACACACGTTACTACTGATTTCACGAAGTTTCTCAATTTGTTTGGAAGAGAGAAAAACCTAACTGATTTTTCGGCTTCAAATCATAAAGAGGGCACGCTTATACTGTTTAATTCGCTTCAGCTTCCGAAATTGGAACACCAAATAATTGGAAACCCTAATTTCCCTGAAAGAGTTAAAATGTTATGTATATGATCGACGTGTAGATGCATGTCGGTGGAATAAAGGTGGATCTGAATTGGTTGCTGCAATTTGTGTTTACGATTTTTGTGATAGCTTTAGGTTTGCTTCACTTGGTAAAGAACACGGCTTCGAAATACTTCGAAGTCGACGCCGGTTTTGAAGGCGGTGGAAGAGGCGGCGGCGGTGCAGATCTAGGAAGAGCAGGGGGGAACGCTGATCGGAGTCTCGCCGAGGGAGTGGTATCCATGGAAACCGCCGAAGATTCGTCTTGTTCCAATTGCGGCAATTCTGGGAAGCAAAGGAAGTGCTCTCGTTGTAAATCTGTTAAGTACTGGTGCGTATTCTTTTTTATTCAATGCTCGTCGAGTACTTCCACTTTTTAACTTTTGGTGAATTCGGAGGTACTTGTATGGCCTTTGCATCATTGGCTTTTCCAATTTTGTTGTTTTATTTGATATTACAATGGAGAGGTACATATTTGGGAATATGGTTGTCTGTTTCTGGCGCCAGAATAGCCCTGATGATATATGGTTTACTGGTTATAGTAAAACCAACTAGACACAGTTACAAGATTGAATAATCGGTTTAAAAGATTTTATTTGTATTTAGGATATTATAAGTTTTAACTTGTAACCAAGATGTTGCAATTTCATAGTTGTTTATAATGTTTTTAGTACTGAATAACATCTATTGGGCTCTGTACTTTCAAGCATGCGGATTTTCTTTATAGGATAAATTTCGGCTCAAATATACATTGCCAAGGTTAAAGCTCTATGTTTTGTAGTTTACTAATATCTATTAGGACGTCAGCCTTGGTAGCATTTTCAGTTAAAATTTCCTTAAAGTTTATCAGTTATTCTCTTTTTCCAGCTCTTCTGCATGCCAAACTAAACATTGGAACTCTGGGCACAAGACAAAATGCAAGCAGTTTGGACAGAAAACTCGAGGTGTTAGTGCTGGAAATTTTTCTGGAATTGCACTTGTTCCTTCTTATGGGACTTCAAAACCTACGAAAAGGCCAAGAAAGGCATATGCTTTGACCTTTTGTTTTGATTCTATTTCTCCTACTTTTTGGAAGCTCTTTTATCGTGTGAAGAGTTTATTATTTTTGTAAGGAGGCAAAACTGATCTCCAAACTTATTTTTCAGGTTCTTTTTCCCTACGAGGAGTTCCTTAAACTTTACAACTCGGAAAAGCCATGCTTTGCTCCTTGTGGTCTCTTGAATTGTGGGAACAGGTCATACTTCATGACTCTAGTATTGTGCTTTACCTTCTAAATCATGGGCAAATATGTTGGTAATTGTGAGTTATTTAGGGTCTCATTTTAGTTCTTCCTTTTGGTTGTAGCTGTTTCGCCAATGTGGTCCTGCAATGCCTTACTTTCACACGCCCTCTTGTTGCCTACTTGTTGGAGAAAGGTCATCAAAGAGAATGTGAGTTGAAGAATTATGATTATTGTCAATTACCATCTTAGAGGGCCTTGAGTATTTCCTAAATTGCAACTTTTAACTTTACTTGTCAGACAACTGTGATGATTGGTGTTTTCTATGCTTACTTCAAGAGCATGTTGAAAGAGCAAGCCAAAGCTCTCACCCATTTTCTCCAATTAAAATTCTCTCCCGTCTACCTAATATTGGTGGTAACCTTGGATATGGAAGACAGGAGGATGCTCACGAGTTCATGAGGTTTGCCATTGATACAATGCAATCACTGTGCCTTGATGAGTTTGGCGGAGAAAAAGCTGTTGATGCTAGCTCTCAAGAAACTACCCTTATTCAACATATTTTTGGTGGTCAGCTGCAATCTCAGGTTATGCAACTTATTTAAGCCGTGTACATAAATATTATAACTTTTTCATAAAGTAAAATGTAACATTCTCTCACCTTGCTGCTATCTGACATTTTTGTCATCAATTAAGCAAAAAAGCTGATGCACTTCTGTGGCTGAGCTATTCAACAGAAAACATCATTAGGACTATAGATTACATGCTAGAAATGCAACAGATTCCATTTTATGATAGACTTGAGAATAAATTTTCATCTATCATTTGCTTTTATTGCTTCTTGGAAATAAAGGAAAAGAGAAGATCTTTTGCAAATAATAGACTGTGCAAAAATTAATTGGTCTATCCTTCTTCTCAATTCTCACTCTTTGCCTTGGTGGTACATTATGCAAAGAAATGGAAATCTATCCTAATTATGAGCTATTATCTATTCTAAGTGTCTTAATTTACTATTCTCAAGGACTTTTCAGAAATCAAGTAGGTGAGGTTCTAATATGATGTAAGCATCAGTTGCAGATGTGGCACTTCTTGTCATATAATGATGGCCTATAAATTTCATGAGGCCAAATTTATTAATTATCAAAATTTGGCTTATTTTTTTTATTTTTTCACTTACCAAAAATTATATGGCAAAACTTTTGGAATGAGATAGTTTAAAAAGTTCGCAGTTACTAAGCCAGTTACAATCTCCACTGCTGACTCACTTGCAATGTGATTTGAATGTTGCATTGCATAGTTTGCATATTGGTTGATGATTTGTCCCACGTTTCTATCTGTACACATTTCTTGAGCAGTTAAATCTTCAAACTCTCTTGGTCTGGTTGATGACCTGACTGATTTTACTGTTTTGTAATTTACTTTAGGTGATATGTGCGTCATGCAATAAAATATCAAATCAGTATGAAAGCATGATGGATCTAACTGTTGAAATTCACGGCGATGCTGCATCATTGGAGGAATGCCTTGATCAGTTCACGGTCAAAGAGTGGCTTCATGGAGATAATAAGTACAAATGTGATGGGTATGGCTGATAGTCCTGAACTTAGAAGCACAAGACCTCATATTATCCACTTTGTGCATGGTTCTGTTTTTGGCAGTTGTTCATCATATGCATATAATATAAGACTTCACTTCTCACGCAATTTTAGGCTTCCTGTACACACGATCTTTAATCATGGAGGTGAGAATCCATATTATAATTTGAACTGAAATCGGGGGTGCATAATAAAAGGTGAGAGTTTGATTTAATACGTCCGGTTCTTTTCCTTTGAAGTAGACTCAAGAGTTAACAACTCCATTATAGTTAGGTTTATCTCGCTTTCCAGACTGAGCAAAATGAGTACTTTACTTTAACCAGATCAAGATGGATTTAGTTGGGGCTGAAGGTAAAACTTGCTCGTTAAGAAATTTTTGCACAAATTATCAAGTATTCTTGATTAGATGGGGAATGATATGAATGAGTAATGTTACATATAAATTTATGTGTATGTTTGACTTTTTCTCTGTTCCTGATATTTGATGTGATCTCCACTCCTGTTTACAGGTGCAATGACTATGTCAAGGCATGGAAACGTCTTACGATCCGAAGGGCTCCAAATATTCTAACAATTGCCTTAAAAAGATTTCAGGTTGGACCGGTACCTATTTCTTTTAGATTCTATTCTCAACTTTTAATTATGTCCTATGTTTATAACATCTGTTGTATTATGTCCTATATTATAACATCTGTTATAATACAACTTCTTCTCTAATATAACATCTGTTAACCTGACTCTCCAGAGTGGCAGATTTGGCAAACTTAATAAACGAGTAACATTTCCTGAGACCTTGGACCTCAGTCCCTACATGAGTGAGGAAGCAGATGGTACTGATATATACAAGCTCTATGCGGTTGTTGTCCACATTGACATGCTGAATGCATCATTTTTCGGTCATTATATATGCTACACAAAGGATTTTTGTGGCAACTGGTACAGAATTGATGACTGTAAGGTGGGTCTCTCTCTCTCCCTCTGTCACCCTTAGCACTCGCTGTCCTGTCTTTGCAAAAGCTGCCATAATTTCCTTATAAAACACTGCATCCCAAGTTTGCATTTAGAAATGACTGTTAGTAAGGATTAATCCATGATAATAATTCTAATCTCTTGAACACTATGTGCTATTGGGTGCAACCTACTACTCAAATGTAGCTGAGGTTCATTGTCTGCATAGTCTGAATTGTATAATTGGATGAATTGATCTTCATTTCAAAGTTGAAATGGCTGCTAATTAGCAGTACTGATTATTGTAACTATTGGTTGATTAATCTGAAAGATGACTCGTTTTACAGAAGGTTGTAAGGTGAATAAGATCCATAATAGAGGTTACAAAAAGCAGGGTAGGTTGGTTTTTATTCTAACCTAACTTTCCTCTTGGAGGAGAAGACGCATTTTCATTTCAACTGCTTGAGATGTGCATTTATTTACAGTTTAATACTAATAACTCCAACTGTTTGTATATCTTGCCTCAGGTTACAAGGGTTGAATTGGAAGAGGTACTTTCTCAGGCAGCTTATATGCTTTTATATAGCAGGTAACAAGCTAATCTTCCATATTCTTTCAACATTCTTTCTGTTAAACAAAATTTAGGTATTTACTTTTTCATGTGTATAACATGGGAGAGAAGAGAGGGGAAATTGAAGTATGTGTTTCTGTTTGATCATTTCTGACTCGTAGTTGATTGTGCAATTGATTTTCTCCTGGTTGTTTTACTAGTAAAATTATTTGTTCTACCTAGAAAGGCTCGGGTTCGTCTTATTCTTTGTCTATCTTAATGTTTTATTTGGTTACTTGCTTCGTTTAACAATCTGGTTGGTTTTAACCGAAAAGTTGTGCCCATAGCTGCACCGGCAGTTTTGATATTATATTCGATGAACGTATTATCTGTCTGGTTTTCTTTTTTAATAATTTAAGCTGTATCCTAAAGCTAGCATGTGGGAGTGGATTTTTGTTGTTTAATTTGAGAAGTACTTTTACATTAAAAGGAGGATGTATGGTATAATTTCTAAGAGCGGTGTTCCTTTGGTCATGTTTTGCTGGTGTGGCGCAGGGTTTCAGCTCGGTCATCTTGTTGCAAAACCATGGAAACTTTGAAGGAGAAGCGGGAAACGGTGAAATCAGTATCAGATTCTTGCACAAAGGAAAATGGTGATTGCATCTCAACTTTGGCATCTATGAATTCAACGAGCAGTTCTGGGTCCCTAGCATCAGAAGGTAATTCTGATGTCCTAAGGGAGCACTTTGAAGATGGTGGTGCAACTAATAATCGGCTAATTCCAGGCAATACAGAAGTATATTTTCCAATCAAGAATGGAAATTTGGGAGTTGAATCTGAAGCTGAAATAGGTGCAGATCTTATGGATACTTTTCCTTCCAAGTCTTGTTCTTCTCCTTTAAAGAAACCATTAATCGGTGATAAAAGTTTGCTAGTTGGAATCAATTGTGAAGATCCGGAGAGTGTGGTAGTTGGTTGGGAATCAACTTCATCTTTTTCAGTGGAGCCTTCTGGACAGCTAAAAGGTTCATGTGCTGCCATTGACTCTAGATCTCTTGTTGAAAGTTCTAGCAACTTGCTTGATTCTGGACTGAGTTGGGACGCTGTGAGGGATATCAAAGTTAATGGCAGCATTCATTCACATTCAGGCGAGGCTACTACTACGAACGAGACTCATAATCTGAAACGTGAATCACCATTCCGCGTTTCAGATAATTATGCTCAGAATTAACAGATGGTCACCGAGTTAAATCTGCGACTTTCCACTGGTCCATTGTTAAATACTTATTCATGATCCCAGCTGGAGAAGGACGAGTTAGGATTTTCGTCTAAGGTTTCAATATTTTACCGAAATCTTAGGTTCGATTTGACTTGGAATTGCAATATGAGAAGAAAAGTTCCTTTCATGTTGTTGCTTAGGCCCGATCTAAACTAAAACGGTTGATGGCGTTACTCATGAAACATCTTTGCTGGTAATCTGTCAAAAGTCGGATACAAAATTGAAACATAGGCTCAAACTTGAACTTTGGTAGCCTTACTTTTAACAATTAGACAACATAATGTCCCCACCATTACAAAATTTAGGAACAACTGAGATGGTGACCCCTCAAAAACCCTCAACAACGAACTGTTTTCGCCAAATGGTGGCACCTTCTCAGTCTTCAAAATTAAAAGTTGCTTCACATAATCAAAGATAGCCAAAAGGATCTTTCCAGCTTGCGTGACATCTATACATAATAGAAAGTTAACCTGCAACAAATAACCTTCGCAGTAGAAGGCGACGGCAAACAAAACTACTCCTGTTTGATTTTGTTGCACCTCCTCATGCTTGCTGCAATTGAAGGTCCTGGAAATATATATAATGATTTAGGCATTTTTCATTCACTATTTCACATCAAGATGCATCATGAACAAAATATTAAACTTCTCATTTCAATTACCTTTACTACGAAGGATCGTATGTTATCCATTGTTTTGTAAAGGCATCATTTTAAGAATGTTCAGTATCGGCATTTCAGAACCTGAATTTTGTTTATAAGCTAGATATTAAGAATCTGAATCATCGCAGGCCAAGAAGCTTTCACCATAAGAAACAAGAATGTGACTGCAAGCTTTCTATGTGCTGCTTGGACAGCTATATTTTGTTGTGCATAAAACTGGAAATTTTGGCAATGTTTTTCTTCTATAAAATCATGGATATAAACTTGGAAATCGTAATTAAACCTGGAAACTTGTAAACAAATGATAATTAAAAGAATAGGGAGAAACAGTAAAAATTTCTAACTCTGGATAAGCAGGGAGAAGTTACCATAGAACTTCATCACAGGTTTCTTCCCACCCTTGATGAGTTCCAACACGAAGACATCTCCCGCTCTTAGCTGATTTGACCTTGCAAATGTGGTCCACCCCTTTCCAATAAACACTCTGCCACCACTTTTCCTTATCTTTAATGATGCTGGCCATGCCCTTCCTGTTTCATCTAAAAGGATCATCTCACAAGATGCGCTTGTTAGGCCATTTGTGCTTGCAAATTTTCTAGGGATAGCCTGCAGATAGACTACATATGAGATAATAACTATACGCGAATGTATAACACGTGTTGTAATACTCACCAGACCTTTTTTAAGGTTATATTCGTACATAGTGATTGAAACATGGGGATGTATGATTGATGAAGAACTAGGTTTTGTATCACCATGCATCAGATGCTCTTTTGCTTCAGGTTGCTTCGTCAACCCTGCAAAGCATTGTCAGCAAGAAAAGCAGTGTCATAACAAGGAAAAAGGGAAGGTACCTTCTTGAGCTTTTTTTTAACATGAAATAAATTGAATAGCAGCAGTTGACATTTCACCAATTAATGCATAACATGTCTTTAGGTTGGCTACCTCAGCTTGTGCTAGGTGGTTGCATTTAGGAATGGCAGTCCAGGTCCATGTTGACTGGCTCGGGCCATGGGAAGCCGGCCCAGCCTGATTTGGGTTACCAAAACGATGTCATTTTAGTTCGTAAGTGTCTTAAACTAAAGACCAAATCGACATCATTTTGGTTGCAGACTGACTGGTTGGCCGGGCCAAGTTAGAGATGGCCTCGGCCTGACCATTGCCAATCCTAGTTGCATTTCATGGTTTAAGCATATATGTTGATATTCAATACCTACTCTGAAGTTCAGCAAATACAAATTGAGCAACAATCAAACAACAGAAAATAAAGCAATTGCTTCAAATGCTTCATGTATAACCATAAACACTTACTCACATACAACTTAATGCGTTTTTGTTCATAAGGTTTCTCCATACTCGCTTGAAATTAGAAGAATCGTGAAAACATGAAATTCTTGAAATTTAATAAAACTTACCGACCATTTGTAATAGAAGGGTACTTCCCTTGTCAGTGAGATTAAAAGTTATAGTATTTCCTTCCATAATGCGATTTGTAGTGCAAAAGGCTCTCCAACTACATTTAATATACACACAACGACTTGATTTTCTGTGGCCTAACTCTGCAGGCCATGATCTCCCCTGCTGATCCCTAAGAATAATCTCGCAATTTCTACCAGTCAAGTTGTTCAGCCTGGAAAATTCCTCTGGGATTTCCTGCTTAAGAGAATACAAATGTGAACAACTAAAAGAGAGCAACACACTTACAAAACTCATAAGTGCTAACCATTATTGAACTACTAAGAATATGGCAGGTCAGGATTGCTGCCAAGGAGAGATCCTTCTGCAGAGATGGACCAGCACTTCCTTGCTTGCAAACAACAAGTTGCCTTGCCTCTGTCGATTCTCCTGCATCAGTAGTTGATCATTCATGAAAATCAACATTACAAACTACAATAACAAGTTCGAGGTAGATCTTCCACCTTTTTGCAATTCAAGAATACTAAAGCTATTTCATATACCATATAAATGATATAGAAAAGTAGTAGAAGAAGACATTATAAGTATGAGGTGAAGAAGTAACAATGAATAAACTTACTGGTATCGGTCTCATCACTCGCAAGCTCGTCCCGTAGCACAATCTCTTTGGCTGCATTGTCCTCACACCCTTCTTGAAATTCACTCTCTTGCTCCTTCTTTACCACGATCTTGTACTCTTTCTGACATGCGCTTGGATCAAACACCATAACATCAAACACCATATCTCCTTCATGTCCGAATACCAGGAAATCACCCACATGTAAATCATGATCCTGAACAAACTTTAGCCAACCATCTTCAAACCTTCTGCCATTTAACCTGACCGGCCAAAGTTTCCCAAGACGCCCTCTCAGTGTAGCTCTATCACAATCTTGCCCATTCAAGTGCATGAAAAAGGAAACTGGAATCAACTGCAAAAGCACGCATGTCGATGTTAATGTTGTGTATGATCAGAGTGGGGGCTATCTGGGACTGGGTCAAAGAGCCTTACAAATGTATGCTCAAAACCTGGCAGAAGTGGCTGGAAGAAGTGTGCTTTCGTGGGAACCATTCTCCGTATGATCAAAGTCCCCTAGCACAGTATCACTTATCCAGAAAACTTACAACAAAGTATCAAAACCTAAAATCTTGGGCTTAGATACAAAAATTGTACGAACTCATAAGCAAAACCAGATACAGTCAAACAGGCGAGGACAACATGTCTCGAGGTGTCAAATCACAAGAAAGCGAAGCGACTGGCCGAAAGCTATAATATTAAGTCGTCTTCCAAGTTCCAACCCATTGTTGCAAGCAGGCTTTTAGATGAATAAGCATTAGCCCACAATGTCACGTCTTGCTAGTTAAACCCTTTCTAATTAGGCGCTGACCCAGTACTGTTATGGCTTCTGTAGGGGGATTTACGTGTTTTACTAAACAGTAAATACTAAAACGGGCCTACAATGCAATAGGAACTATGGAACGGTAAACAGGTGATTAGTGATCTAAGAAATGAACATTAGGGCTGTTGGGTCGATTGAAGTTTGAAACTCTGGAAGATTTAGGCCGTTGTTCGGCGCCAAGTCGCGATCTTTTGCCCAAAACCGATTAAACCGTTGATTGGGGAATGGGTTCGGGCAAGTGTGAATGCATGCATGTGCCGGACACGCGCCAACCACTATCTCTGTATCTAATGCGTTTCTAGTCCAACTTAGCGACACTCCTCAGTCACGTTCCTCTTGTACTCTCAAAAAACCCCACTTTTTGAGTGCTTCTTTTCAAATTTCTTAACCTCTTTCACTGGATCCGAGAACACAAGGACCCATTTTCCTTGGTTATTCTTTAACGGTTCTTACTATGGAGGTATTAGTTGTCACTTATCAGGTTAATCCTTTTTCTTTCCTTACTTTCTGTCTTTTAATCAAGCGATCGGTTGCCTTTATTTGCATGCTGGGTTTTCGTTTTCGAATAAGAATTCTTCGATTTGCAGGGTAACTTCATGATGATGTTTGATTTTGGGCAAATTATTTGGAGGATGTTTGATCCAGTGATGTGATTGGAGCAACTGATTTGTGAGATTATTTGAAACCCAGAACCTCATTTGTTTCAGTTCATAAAACTGATTCGTTTTTCTGGATCATTATACGGCGATGGATAATAGAAGTGATAAAGAAACGAGTTCATTTTTGAGGTTCTTTTTCTTCCTTTTTCTTTAGTTTTCTCTTTATTCTTATTACCAGGCCGTATCATATCAGGTTGTTGAAATTTTTATCAAAATGCCAACTTGATTAGTTACTACTTTTGTAAATTAATCCATGATCACATTTACCACTTTTGTAAAGTAATCCATGATCACATTTAACGCATGCATTAGTGATTCCACGTTTGAGGCACTTTGTATTCTTGATCTGTTTATTTTAAATCCATCTGCCGTTTTTCTGGGACTGTGCTGTAGAAGGACTAGATGATAGCTTGTTTGGTATTTTCGCGGCATCGCTACAACTTAAGGGCAATTGTTGGTTCTTGCAGTTTGTTTGCGGCCGTCTCATATGGGATTGCTTCAATGGCGATGGTATTTATTAATAAGGCCATTCTTATGCAGTACGCAGACTCGATGACCCTTCTGACACTGCAGGTATTTCCAAAAGAACACTCTGGTCTTTTGGGTGCATTGGACAAGAAGGATATTTACTTTTTTTTTTTCCCTATTTTTTCTTGTCTTAGCAATTGACAACAGCTTTGCTCATATACTTTGGTCGGAAATTTGGATTTACTAAAGCCAGGGACGCAGATATGCAAACAGCTATAAGACTTTTCCCAGTTTCACTATTCTACAATGCCAATGTAGCATTTGCTTTGGCAAGCTTGAAAGGAGTCAATATACCAATGTATATTGCCATAAAGAGGCTTACACCTCTTGCTGTACTTATTGCTGGATCTTTTTCTGGAAAGGGCAAACCTACGATGCAAGTATGCTGCTCCTTTTTTATGTAATTTACTTACATAAGCTTCTATTTGCATTGATATGTTTATTGCCTGCTGAGTATTGTGAGTGGATATCATTGGTATTAACTGAGTTTAATCAATGATTCCACTGACTGAATGTTGATGTTTAGAACATTGGTTCTTAGTTGTGGGTACTGTGTTTCATTGTTCATGGAAGAGATTTCTGTTGAAGACACTGATTTTAATGTCATAAAGTCCTTGGTTATATATTTATTCAGTGAAATTCTTGAACAAATATCTTTTAAGCTTGATGACTAGGGATCTTTAATGTGGTATACTCCTTCGATAAGATGACACGGTTTCATTATATTTCAGGTGACTCTTTCTGTACTATTGACCGCTGCTGGGGTTCTTATTGCAGCACTTGGAGATTTTACATTTGACCTTTTTGGATATAGCATGGCTTTTACGTCTGTTTTTTTCCAGGCTGGTTATTAATTGCTTAAGTTGTTGTCATTATTAATAGTTCCTCAAAGTCATAATTGCTTAACGATTATACTGCTGCTTTGAAAGTGCAGACTATGTACCTTGTATTGGTGGAGAAGTCTGGTGCAGAAGATGGGCTTTCCTCAATGGAGATCATGTACTATAACAGTTTCTTGTCTTTTCCATTTCTAATGTTCCTCATTGTAGTGACTGGAGAATTTCCAAACTCTTTATCACTTTTATTTGCTAAGGTCAGAATCTTAACCCCTTTTCTTTATTGTCTAGGTTATTGTTGATTAGATCATAAGGCAATTTTGTTTTGTATCATGGTATTGTGGATCTTATGTTTCAGCTGTGTTATAACTAGGAATCTTGAATTTGTTGTCAACAATGAAATTCTTTATAGAATTTTTATCAAACTTTGAAGTCCTAACAGATTGTTTCTTTTTTCTAGAATTTAGGCAGGTGGATTTGTTGTCAACAACAAAATCCTTTAGGATAAATTATAATGACTGTGTCATTTTGAATGCTTCACTTTCCCTTGATTTCTTGAGTAGCTCTATCGCATAGGCTAAGAAAAAGAAAACTGCAAGTCAAATAATTCATGATGCAATGAACCTCAACAATCTGGCAAAGGACAGTACTGGCTCTAGCCAAAAATAGGGGTGAATGGAATTTTGATGGTATCAATCGAACTTATCAACAATTTTGTTCATCAAATCACTTATGATTTGCAGTTTATCTATTAAAGCAGTCTCAACTTTTGACACTCCCATTTTTGCATTAAAATGTTGCAAGGTGATGAGGACTTGTTGGGCCTTCCATTCTCTTTTTTCTGTTCGCATTCTTCACTAATTCAGGCAAACAAACAATACAAACCTCCAGTGTATGAGCAATTTTGACCTCTGCAACCTTGAACGTAAATTATGTTGTTTCGCTAACAATGAAAGAATTTTACATACCATTGAATTTGTGAAGGCTTGCTATTGTTGTTGATTCAAGTCTCAGTTATTGTTTCACTGATCAATGCATGGTCTTGATTGATCTTTCTGAGAATGTTGGGTAAATTCTTTATCAGAACTTTTCTGGTAATTAATGATACATTGATATGAAGATTTGATTGTTCCATTCTTCTTATGATAAAGAGTACGCAAATAGTGTTGTTGTATATACCATAAGCCCTTAAAACTCTTTGTCACTGCAGAGTAGTTCCTTATCATTTTTGTTGATGGTGATCGTCTCACTGGTGATGGGAATAGTTCTTAATTTCACCATGTTTTTGTGTACGATAGTCAACTCTGCTCTAACGACAACCATTGTTGGAGTCCTCAAGGGTGTTGGTTCCACGGTATGTGTGCTGTAGAGTTGTACAAATACAAAAAGAGGGGACTTATGAAACTTT
>JANZXR010000003.1:30767070-30780832 GCA_027575705.1 Erythroxylum echinodendron
TTTGTTTCTTGCCTCTCAGACTCTCGGTTTTATCTTGCTGGGTGGTGTGGAAGTGCATGCCCTCAATGTGACTGGATTGGTGGTCAATACAGCTGGTGGGGTGTGGTATTCCTTTGCCAAATATCAGCAAAAGAGAAGCAAGTCACAAAAACTCATTTCAGACATAGAGTCTCACCGTAAATAGTCTCTTCAGTTCTGGAGGAATAACGATTAAGCAGCCAAGTGCTGTTGCATGTGTTCTCTTCCATTGTCAGATACTTTGTACTGCACTTGTCCATAGCAAAGTATTGGCAAGAGACCAGTAGTTTATAATTTAAATTTTACCTCACAGTTGTTACTGAACTGATATAGCTTTTATCAACAAATCATATTATAACAAATCCCTTGTGTTCATTAAATTTTTGGGTCCATTTTGAGCCATCTCAGAAGGTAATCATGCACCTGAATAGGCTTCCAGTAGCTGGCAAAAACTCACTATCCTCTCCATCTTTGTCATTAATTAGGATCCCCTTTTGTCTAACATATCTGGCACTTGATTGAATTTGTAGTAAATAGCGTTGGCAATGGAGAGTGGGTGGTGGGGACGAAAATGCTTACGGATAGCCCCAAAGGACAACACTGTAGTTTGGCCATTACTAAGCTTAATCTTATGCTAGTTAGTTGTATTGACAGTGAAAGCTGGGGCTGTTATTGTTGTTCTTGACTAGTTTAGAAACAAGAGGACCTTTCCACTAGTCAAAATTCTAATCAATATCCACAACTTGATGGTGGGTTCAGTTCCTTCATAATTATTCATTTCTGGTGTCCCGTTCTATTCTCTGCGTACATTACGATACGAGTCAGTCTCATCCGGCAAACCTTGTTGCGAAGTAAGGTTTCTTCTGTCTACTCTTCAGATGAATTTAGTTTTACACAAATTCCTACATTAAAATATTGAACTTTCTTCTTTCTTTTTAATAAATGGTTGATTGATCCTATCCTATCCATATTAATAAAATCCACAAAACATGAGTTAGCAGACAAAACATATTATGGTGACTGCTAGTAAAAGGTCTACATGAAGTGAAGGTTGGTACATAATCGCTGAGCACAATCTCCAATCTTCACCGACAAAAGATACGTCATATAGGGGATGCTTTTGTAATTGGCAAGTAGGACACCCCCCATGCATGCCTGTCTTCGAGCTTACCAATATTCCATGCCTCTTCTTTCTATGACCTGCCAATTTTTAAGGTGATAATAAGGTCATTTTACGTGAGGTGACAGATTTTAATTGTTATGTACTTGGAGTTGCTACATCTAATTCACCTTGTAGTAGAACAAGAACCAATTGCCTACCTTTCATATATTCATGTTGTCGTCCTTCGGTGGCCAAAACAGACGTCAGTTCCCATGTGAAGTCAATTGAGTGAAATGCCCACCTCAAAAGTTCCAAATGTGTAGAAGCATTATTTGCAAGTGGAATCTTCACCATTAATGTAGAAGACCCCATAAATGGCTTAACATGCCATAGTTGGGTTTGTTTTGCTTGAGATGGGAAAGGTTGGTTGAGGTTTTAGAATGGGATTTTTATCACCAATGTAGGGGATAAAAGGGAAGTCTTCTGTTTTCTAAAATCGAGTTGGAAAGTGCTCAATTCAATGTTTCTGATGTTTGAGAGAGACGCAACATGTAAAATAAGAAATTTGTTGCCTCAGGAAAAGTTAACATCAGGTGGAAATGGCGGATATACTGAGAAGGATCATAACTTCTTCAGCCACAAAAATGAGAATCACATAACGTGCTATTGACTCTGTCAACAGTGGCTTGGTGTCGAGTCAGTTTCCTTATCAACGTGGAATGATGTAAAAATTCTGATGTCTCTGTTTCCTATCAAAGTAGATTTTGCATGTTCATATGTCTATGTGTGTGTGTTTTCATACCATCCTGTAACTCTCTCTCTCTCTCTCTCTCTTGTTCATTCAGACATTTTCACTGTTAAACTTAATTTAACAATTTGAGATCGTGGGAATTATGTTTAATATTATTTGTTAACCAACAAGATGAGTGCCCAATCCCAACTCTGCCTCGTACAACCTTTCTTTGCTTCTCTATATTTGATATCCACTAGATCACTAAAAGAATAATTTAGTAATAATAAGAAAATGAAAAATATAGTTTGCAGAAGAATACAGCAGGCTTGACTATCTTTAATCTGTATGACCGAGAGAGATGAGAGCAAAGTTTTCTCAGCTATCATTCTGGTGGTGAAACAAATTCAGAATCAAATTGGAAGATCAAAAAGACCAATATTACATATATTATCAAAAACAGTCTTTTTACCATTTAGAAGTAAGATTACGTATTATAAAACTTCCCTAGATCTGTATTTCAGTAAGATTTTTTACTAAATTGTTGTTGTTGTTATACAAAGTACCAACCCTTGGAGTGGCAACTGTGCATGGTAATAATAAGCAATAAAAGGAAGAAGAATAAGGCCAAAGTGGCATTTTATTCTTACATTGGCATTGAAGCCATAAAGAAGGGGAAAGGACAGTTACTTGTTAAAGTACTAGGTAAACTAGCAAAAGGCAATCTTACAACTCAAAAGTGAAAAACAAAAAAAGGACAAATTGAGCACAAGTGCCAAACCTTCACTATAAGCAAAGTTGGTTTCCTGCAGAAAACTTATGTGGGTTTTCTTAGTTCTTCATACCCTTTTAACTCTCATTTGCTTCACAACTCAGCTTAAGCTTGTTTATTAGATTTATGCTAAAAGGATTCCACTATAATGTTCTACATAATTACTAAAATAAGGCCAATCAAAACAAATCTTCCATATTCTTCCCATTGATCAGCCTTTTGTTCTATTCATTGTAGTGTTGTTTGTTCCCAGTAGCTTGGGCTATAATAAGTTATCAGAAATCATCCACCAATACCAACAATATCCTCTTTCTTTAATGTACCATCCTCAATTATGTTGAGACTTCCTTTTTTTTACTTCTTTCAATATCCAGAAAAAGAATGGTGGCCATGACATCATGTCTTACTTAAATGACATTATTACCACCGAATAAGGCCCATCTCTAAAGTATTCAACAACGGCAATCTCATGGGGTCCCCAGTCATATGTCCTCTTTCCTTTTTTTGATTTTTTCCTCTCCAACTCTTTTATATAAACAAAATTATGACTACATAAAGTGAGAGAATAGGGAATATTCTTTTTTTTTTCCTGCAACCGACATGTTCCTGATTAAAGTTATGGTTATTATTATTATTCTTCTTTAAGTATCTTGATTAGTCGAACTTATTATTATTATTCTTCTTTAAGTATCTTGATTAGTCGAAGAGTAGTGTAAAGAGTAGACTGTACCAAAGTTTCCCATATCAGAAGTGTTCTTTTCAATATTTTATCTGTTGTCCTTGGCCTGCAATTATGACATGTCTCTTTTAACAGTTTTACCATTTTATGCATTACATTAGATAGTTTTAATTATCTCCCTGCTTCTCTAAATTTGCTAATTTAAAGATACCACAGTTATGGAACTTCAACACGTTTTAGCTACAGACCTTTCCATGTTCTGTGGTGTTGGTTTCTTAGTCAACTGATGTTTACTGAATTGACCTTGGAAGTCCATGTTAGTGTGATTTATGTTTTTGTTTTTAGAAGAAGGATTATAATTATTTATGAGAAAAGGGGTCTAATTGTTCTAAGCAGATTTAACAGCTGCTGGATAAAGGGTAAATGGTAAAAATACGGCAAGTTTTGGACAGCCTTTGGGCTTTGGCCGTATCAGTAGACAGGCAGACACACACATGGTGGTAGGTTCTTGCAAGCTGCAGATACCTTTCCCCTTATTATTGCTTTGCCATGCTGGATCTATGGCGTACTTGTAAGAGTGTCTTCCAGATTAAAAGAGCACATCACACTCTTCCCTTTACCTTCGTTTTTCTTTGCTACATTGTGCATAGCAGGAGTGACCTTCGAGTGTGTTCCTTGAGAAGGTTGACTGGGGGATCTAGTTCTTCATTCTAGTTCCTGACATGGGTGTGTTTCATTTGTTGGTGTTGGGATCTTGGTATTGAAGTTTTTCTGAGCATGGCGGTGCTTTGAAGTGTTAAGCTTTGAAGCTGTGGACATATTAAGGTCTGTTCTTGGCTCTGAAGTTGTATTCAGGATAGAGAAAATGGCTTCAAGATTGGATTTTTCTGAATGGTGGGCAAAAGGTAGCAAGAAGGGTGCACCAGTAGTGGTCAAAATGGAGAACCCCAATTACTCTGTTGTGGAAATTAACGGTGCAGATGCTGCATTCCAACCAGTTGAAAAGAGCAGAGGCAAGAATGCGAAGCAAGTACGATGGGTCTTACTTCTCAAGGCTCATCGAGCTGTTGGTTGTGTTGCTTGGATAGCTTCTCTCTTCTGGGCATTGCTTGGAACCATCAAACAAAGGCTGATCTTTGGACAAGGTGTTACTGTGGCTAGTGAGAAGATGGTGAGGGGGAAAGTTTTACTCAAATTTATTCGGGCGTTCTTATTGTCTTCTTTAGCAATCTTAGCTTTTGAAGTTGTTGCTTACCTTAAAGGTTGGCATTATTTTGAGAATGCTAAATTGCACATTCCAAGGACTTCGGACTTGCAAGGCTTGCTTCACACTGTTTATGTTGCTTGGTTAACCTTTCGGGCTGATTACATTGCACCTCTAATTCAAGCTCTCTCTAAATTTTGTGTTGTTCTGTTCCTTATCCAATCGCTGGATCGTATGATACTTTGCTTGGGTTGCTTCTGGATCAAATATAAGAAAATTAAGCCAAAAATTGATGGGGATACAATGAAGTCCGATGATAATGAGGCACCAGGTTCTGAATATCCCATGGTTCTGGTTCAGATTCCTATGTGCAACGAAAGAGAGGTAAGATACTGAAATGAGTGTACTCATAACCTCATGCCTTGCCCATTCATGTGGCTTTAGCTAGGAATTTGATATTTGAAGAACATTTTGTTCAAGTTTGAAATTAATTTTGCAAAGGTTTAGCGGTTTGAATTTTTTTTTTTAAAAAAGAAAATCTGTACAAACTGTTATCCTTTTGTTCAGGTGTATGAGCAGTCCATCTCTGCAGTCTGCCAAATTACTTGGCCAAAAGATCGGATACTGATTCAAGTTCTTGATGATTCCAATGATGAGAGCATCCAGTGTTTGATAAAGTCAGAGGTTGCTAAATGGAGTCAAAGGGGTGTTAACATCATTTACAGACACCGTACCATTAGAACTGGTTATAAAGCTGGTAATCTCAAGTCTGCTATGAGTTGCGAGTATGTGAAGGACTATGAGTTCGTTGCAATCTTTGACGCAGATTTCCAACCTAATCCTGACTTCCTTAAGCTAGCAGTCCCACATTTTAAGGTGAGCCACTAGAAAGACTAAATTTTCTACTTCTATTTATGTAAATACTCCTTACAGGACTTAATCCTTATGACAATCTTATCTATGTTGCAGAACAATCCCGAACTAGGATTGGTTCAGGCAAGATGGGCATTTGTGAATAAGGATGAGAATTTGTTGACTCGTCTTCAAAATATCAATTTGTGCTTTCATTTTGAAGTTGAACAGCAAGTCAATGGTGTCTTTCTGAATTTCTTTGGCTTTAATGGAACTGCTGGTGTTTGGAGAATAAAAGCCCTCGAGGAATCTGGTGGATGGCTTGAGAGGACAACTGTAGAGGATATGGACATAGCTGTCCGGGCGCATCTGAATGGTTGGAAATTCATCTTCCTTAATGATGTGAAGGTAAGTTAGGTTCCTATCAACTAAAATTTCACTTATGCATTTATTCTTGGTATAATGTGGAAGAGCTACCTTTCTAATTCTTTCATTCACGTTCTGAAAGTTCAGTTAAATGGTTAGCATGACTACCTTTTTGCATAATTGATCTAGTACATCCTGTTGTGAAAATTGGGCAGTTAAAATCTTCCTCAAAACTCAGATGCTTGCCCTAACGAAATGAATCGTGTATGTAAAATTTTAGGTCCTCTGTGAACTTCCCGAATCCTATGAAGCTTACAGGAAACAACAACATCGTTGGCATTCTGGCCCGATGCAACTTTTCCGATTGTGTCTTCCTGCAATATTAACTTCTAAGGTATACTTTATTACGATTTCATCCATTCTCTAAGGATAATTGGTTTTCTGCAGACTGACGAACTTCTGGTACTCAAATTTTACAGATAGCAATATGGAAGAAAGCAAATCTTATTCTATTATTCTTCCTGTTGAGGAAGCTTATCCTTCCTTTCTATTCGTTCACGCTGTTCTGCATAATTCTTCCACTAACCATGTTCGTTCCGGAGGCTGAGCTTCCTATGTGGGTGGTTTGTTATGTGCCTGTCCTAATGTCATTCCTCAACATTCTTCCAGCTCCAAAATCATTCCCTTTTATTGTTCCTTACCTCCTCTTTGAAAATACCATGTCTGTTACAAAATTCAATGCAATGGTATCGGGCCTATTCCAGTTGGGTAGCTCTTATGAGTGGGTTGTCACAAAAAAGGCTGGTAGATCATCAGAATCGGATTTACTTGCTGCCGCAGAGAGAGATGCAAAGACAACTAATCAGCCACAGATAGTCAGAGGAGCTTCTGAGAGTGAGCTCGGAGAGTTGAATCAATTAAAGGAGCAGAAAGAAGCTGCTGCTAAACCAATTAAGAAAGTGAACAAAATATATAGGAAAGAACTTGCTCTGGCATTCCTCCTGCTGACAGCTTCTCTTCGGAGTCTCTTATCTGCACAAGGTGTTCACTTCTACTTCCTTCTCTTCCAAGGCGTCACGTTCCTTCTTGTTGGCCTTGATCTGATCGGTGAGCAGATGAGCTACAGTAGCTAAATACTGTATTGGCCAAGACATAAATGAAAATATTGCATCAAGGGCCACACGGGTTCATATTGAAACGAGAGCAAACTCTGGGATTTCCTTCCTTGGCAATTATTGATGAAGGCCCTTCTTCTGTTTCAATAAATCAAATTAGATTCCAGTTCAAGCATTTGCTTTGAAGATTCATCAGGATGATTACCCTCCACATTACAGTCACATTTTCTCTTAGACTTTTACCTTAGCAATTTGCGTCAGGCATTGGTTTATGATGTTCATCATAGGCAGGACTTTTTTTTATTTATTTTCGCGGTTGACTTGTATTCTTGGTTGATTGTTATTACTGTTAATTTTCAGGACATAAATTGTAAAGCCCTCATAGTTTCAGCAAGGCAGAAGAACGACTTTGCTTCTTGCATTCTGGACTTGATCTTCCTTGAAAGTGTGTGAATAAATATATGTAAATTTGCAGATATGCCATTTCCCTCTGATGCAACAGTCAATTCCCTTCTCATACAATTTGTTTCTTATCATACTAATTTGCTTTGGAAGTGATAAAAAGACACAAAAAGAGAGAAGATAGTGTCGGCAGCCAAAAAAGAAGGTATGGAAACTAATCGTAATAAAAGCATGAGGTTGAGGAGACATTAGTTGACACAACCATCACTAGTTGCAACTATGGGACTGCACGAGCCTGTAGGAGTAGGACCAAGAGATCTTTAGTGGGAAAAATGCTGATTCTGATTTATGTATGTAGGTTCGGCTTTGTCTAATATTAGGACAAGCTGACAACTCTCCTGGTTGGTTACTTCATTAGAAAGACAATGGCTTCGACAAAACAAATAAAAGATCTTTTTGATTTGACAAGCCATCCGTCGCAGGGCATGTCTCATTCAATTTTCTGATTCACGTAAAGATGGCCTGTTGCTGGGTTCGGTTCGGTATTATTTACTGCTGGTTCCAAGCATACATTAAGAAAACCTCGTCATTTTCAAAGTAGTTTGACTGGGTTCTTGTTTTGGTTTCTGACAAGCCCCTCTTGAGTTTTAACTTACATTTAGTCTTTTATGAAACTGCATTTCTCAAATAATCATGTTTTTTTCACGTATTAGATACCAAGTACTGACTCTTGGTCCGAGCAGAATCACCCTCCAGCGTCCAGACTAACAGATGAATGAATCATCATAATTTAAGTAATATAGATAATCTTATTACTAGTCATCATCATCTGGCTCTCTCGAGAAATCTGGCTCATCAGGTTTTTGCAACCTTGGACTCATACCAAGTTTGAGCTTGCCACTTCCTTTCCTCTTGTTAAAAGAGAACAGACCAAGGTTATGTTTTATTTCAGGCCACGGTGAAGAACTTGTAAGCTCTTCCTCTTCTGTTATTTCATCGGTCATTTTTTCGTTTAACGGATCTCCGAAAGGCTCCATAATACCCAGTCTCTTTGCCATACTCCTCCTCTTGTAACTTCGCCAAGCAGCTTGAATAAAGCATGCAGCCCATGTTCTCCAATGGTGAGAGTAGAAACGAAAAGTATGCTGTAACTCCTTGCTATGGAGTCGTCTAAACTGATTGGCCACAAACTTAAGGTCCTCTGCTCGTAATGCAAAGGCTTCCACTTCCTCTAGAGCCTTCACTGTTCTTGTGGAAGTTGGTAGACTGGTATTAGACTTTGGTACCAATGCCCATGAGAGCAGTTCCTCCCCGCAGAAGTCTCCAGGATTCAGAGTGATTGAGTTGAAGAAACCTGATCGACCCCCGTCCGTTGTTGAACTGTCAAGCTTTCCTCTGACGATAAACAGCATATCTGTAACTGGATCACCTTCAAGAACTATGCACGTGTCTTTGGTACTGAAAAAGGAGATCAGTCGCTCGCATATGGCGTCAAGAAGTTGATCATCCATTTGCGAGAAAAATTGGACCTGCAAAATGGGGATCGACACTCTCAACGTATCAAAGAGATGAAATTGAAAACCACGTAAGTTACCCTTCGAACGAGGCCTAAGCAGAGGTGGCGTTTGATGTGTCGACGATTATCGGTTGGCAATCCACGTAAAATGGAGTCTTCATCAGCCCCTCGAGTTGCAAGCCACTTGTAATGAACAAATCTCCTGACACGTTCCCTTATGCTGAGAGGGAGTTGCCGGTGTCTCATCCACTCCTCTGTGTCTCGTAGCTTTACCCTCCATTCGTCCGGTCTGTGAGTGATGGATTTCAAGTATGTCTATAAAAGCACGTCAATTTGTAAGAGACATATGGGTCTTGAGGAAAAAGATACGTTGCATTAGCAGAAAATTGAAAGTTATTGAAGAATCTTGATTTTCACGCATTCAGTACCTCCATGTTTCCAATCAAGTGGGCAAACAATACCAGACCAAGAATCGAAATTAGATTGCTCAATGTTGTTTCCCCGACAAATATGCTTGTACTCAAGTTACTGCCATAGGTACTGAAAACACAGTAACGCAGCATGATCAGAGATTCCAGAAAGCAGTATTCCGATTTAGTTAATCGTGAATATCAGATGCTTACCTCAAGCTCTGCAAGCCCCACCGTAGAACATAGAAGTACTTCTCAAGGAAAGGAGCTGACAGAACATTCTTTGTCACAGCACTGGCAAATATGCCATAGTTCAGGACAGTGCCATTGTCCGGATCACAGAGAGTAAATACAAGAGTATTGTTGATCCATATCTGCCGATCAACTTGGACTATGTTTTCACAATCGAAGTATCTGACATCGCATCTCACAGGACCAGGTTCTTCCATACAAGCTCGCTTCCAGCATGTTGCATTACGCTCAAACGAAAACAAATACCATGCGGCCCCTAAGATCTAAATTATCAGAACCAAAGTCATTGCAAAATCTGCAGTACATGAGCGACAAAAGGAAGCTGAATGCAATGTTATAATCAAACAGCATTTTGGGGCCAAGTCACTTACATGACCAGCCAACAAGAACAGTAGAAGATTGTATGCAGCACCAGACCATGCAGTATTTGCTAGCACTCCTGTGGCTTTGGATATCTTAGAACTTAATGGAAAAATCATGTACAATCTCGGGAAGAATTGGAACAGAACAATTAGTACAAGGACATCGTTGTTCTGATCAGAGTTTGGACTAGTTACTGGTGAAAAATACCATATCAGTATCTGTCAGTAAAATAGCCACTTCAGTTGCATGTTAATAGTCCAGGGCACTCTCCGAAAATTGTTAATAACGTATCAGATAAATGTCAATATTAACAAACCTGTGGAAGCGGTAAAGATGCTATAAGATCTAATGCAAAAGTTGATTTTAAGTAACGCTTGGCAATCAACTTGAGGTTTGTAACAAGTTCACCCCTCCCCAGATATCTAGAGCTCGGTGCTATGTAGGCTGTCTGGAACTTTAATGCTATGTTCATTATATATAGCAAATCAGTGAGAGTGCGAAAACACGCCAGTGTAATTCCCAAGTTGAAATCTGTGGTCAAGCATGATGAAGAATCATTGCTCTTCACATATGGAATCAAGAAAAACAATGGATCGATAAATAGTGCTAGTAGACAGGAAAAGCGGAAAACTCTGTTCCAATGCAGAAAAACATCACTTCCTGGATCAATAGTGTGACTCATTGATGGTTCCTGAATCTCTGGAACCAAATTGAACCTCGCAGTTTTGGTGGTTGTGTTCTCTGCATTCCTACCATTTTTCGCACCTTCATGCTCTAATAAAAGAAAAGATTTCTTATTTGCAAGCAAATGCTTCTCATACTGTTGGTCCTGTTGAGTGTCATCAAACCTACAGTTTTAAGAACTCGTCAATCAAATTAAGAAAAACAGCTGAGGGGAATCCTTCAATAGATTTTATGCCAATGACTTACCTAACTTGCTTTTCCTTCTTCATGTCCATGATAGTCGTATCAATGGAAGGGATTGTTACTTAAAAAGGCAATGATTCAAAGCTAATATAGCTCTAACAGAACAAGACTTCAACACATTTTTCCATCATTGCCAACTATGAAAGCAAGAGCTTTTTCTCTTTTTAAACAGCTTTGGATGGAGATTTCTAGAGGAGATGGCCTGAGATAGAAAGTGTTTTTAAAACAGAAAATTCTGTGCACGATGGAAGAGACTCCGTACAGATGTACAGCTTTCTGATCTTTAACATAAGTACAAGAAACTAAGCTAATGTCTGACAACAGGAGAACAAAAAGAGGAAGAGGACGAGAGAAACATGATCGACTAGGGTACAAAAACCAGAGAGCATGCTGAACAAAAAACTCTGGCCAGAATCTGACAGCATATTTCCAGGAGAAACTCTTTTTTTTTTTTAGTTTTTTATCGTTCCCAGGGAGCTTGAAAATCTCATAATTTCTTTCTTCTGCTAATCCCACCAATGCTTCCATCTGTCGATCCTCACCAATGTGATTTACGTTACATCACAGCTCGCTGGCTCCAAAATGATTCTTGATAGTTGCTCTTTTCGTGTAGATCCTCCAAACCAAGTTAAAAAATATTACCCATCAGACACAAAATAAACTAATTCTTCTAAGACATGCAATTATATGTCACCCTGTAAACGAATTCAACCCTATTAAATTCAGTAATGTACAAACGCGTTGAGTTACTAACAAATGAGTTTTAGCTGACTTTAATCATCTGTAATTTATATATTAAAAATAACCTACCTTATTTAATTGGTTTTTGTTATTAGCGCTGGAGCAATAAATAAGGTTACTACTTTGTGACTGGAAGGTAATGAATTTGAGTCACAAAAACAGCCTTTTTATAAAACCCTTGCAAATCGGGAAGCCTTGTGTACTAAGATTTGCCCTTTATTAATAATTCACATTCTTAAATATCTAAATGATTTTGTGTTAAATTAAAGTTTGTATTTGCAACCATAAACTTGAAGCTATTTTTTTGTTCTAATAAATGATAAATGAAAATGAAAATATAAGGAGGATAGAGTTTTGATGTTTACTTATATGTAAATGAATTTTTTTATATATATGTTACATAATGTAACCGCTCAGATTACCTATATACAGATATTGTTCGTTTTGAGTTGTCCATCGAGTCAAGGCTCTTACAGTTTTGCTCTTCCCACACTTAGAAAAATGCATCTATATGAAAGAGGTATCCGTCCTTATAAGGTGTACTTCGTTCTCCTCTCCAATCAATGTGGCGTTCTCGCTGGCACAACGAATCAGGAACCGGCTCTGATACTATTTGTAACAGCCTAGACCACCCATCCATAGATATTGTCTACTTTGGGTTACCCATTGGCCAAGGCCCTCACGATTTTTCTCTTCCCACACCCAAGAAAACGCCATCTATAGGGAAGAGGTATTCATAACCCTATAAGGCATACTTCGTTCTCCTCTTCGCTAGCACAATAGGTTGAGAACCAGTTCTGATACTATTTGTAACAACCCAGACCACTCCCCCACAGATATTGTCCGCTGTAGGTTGCTCATGGGGCCCAGGCCCTCATGGTTTTGCTCTTCCCGCATCCAAAAAAACGCGTCTATGGGGAAGAAGCATCCGTACCCTTGTAAAACGTACTTCATTCTCCTCTCTAACTGATGCGAGATCTCACAATCTACCTCCTTAGGGCCCAGAGTTCTTGCTGACACAACGGGTCGGGAATCAGCTCTGATACTATTTGTTACAGCTCAGAACACCCACTTTGGGTTGCCCATCAAGCCAAGACTCTCATGGTTTTGCTCTTCCTACACTCAAAAAATGAGTCTATGGAGAAGAGGTACCCGTTTCCTTATAAGGTGTGCTTCGTTCTCCTCTCCAATCAATGTAAGATCTCACACATAATAATAAAGATCAAGCAAATTTTATTTATTTTTCATCTTTGTTGTACATTTGTAAAGAATTAGTCTTAAGAAAAAATATTAACAGTATCTTTATGTTGATGTTGGTGTTGTAAGAAAATAATATTTAATTATAAACGAATCAAGATATTAAGACTTTATATATTCAATTTTGAGTAATGTTACGAATACCGTACCGGAATCGGTACCGGATTGAGTTATGGAACGGTACTGTACTGGTACCGGTCAATACCGGGTACCGTTTCGGGCAATTTTTTATATTTATAAAATAGTCCCTGAAATTTTTAAAATCCGTAAAATAGTCCACTGATATATTGTACAGTTATATACTGTACAGTTTACTGTTTACAAGTTTACATCAACCGTATTTCTAAAAATTATAATAACAAATAATAATCAAATTTAATAATTTAATATAAAGTGACAATAATTTTTAAATATTTCACATATAAATAATAACCATAATTAATATGAAAAAGACAATCATCATAATACAAATATAAAAATAAGAATAATACAAAGTATTTAAAATATTACAATAATACAATTTTAAAATTTGAATAAATAATAATCACATCAAAACATCTAATAAAAGAATAATAAATATCCTTTAACTATTATAATTTCATCATGACAAGGAAACAATCAAGCTAAAGTTAAACCTGAAACAAAAACATTTACAATTACATCACATATATAAAATTTAACATAAACAGATAAAAACCAAATATAAGTAAAATTAAAAGAAAACGAAAAATAACCTGCAACGAAATTTAATCGTCAACAGGAGGATACCCGCTATAACTGCACTGACTTCAGTTATCATTTGGTACAAAATCTTCATCATTGAGAGGAGTTTCATCATCATTATCATTCAAATTTAATGCACCAAATGACATGTCAAGGCTTTCCCATCTAAGATTATCTTTCAATTCCAAGTCACTGATATCTGCTAAATTTGGTTCTTCAGAAACCCAATCCGCCAAAACATCGATGTTATCAATGAAAATCGGATCATTTGAACTGCTTGTACTATTAAGGCTCCTAGTAAATAATAAATTATAATTATTAAAAAATTATAAG
>JANZXR010000003.1:30780932-30812445 GCA_027575705.1 Erythroxylum echinodendron
CACTTCTGTTGAAGGATTAGCAGTTATCTGGTTTTGTGATTATGACATATGTTTGATTATGACCTAAACATTATTGTATTTTGATTCTGAAGGGTTTATACCCTCTTGTGATGTTCAGTTCTTTTAATCATAAAGTCTGTTCTTAAATACTTTATGTCTGATTGATTGTTTAATGCATGTGTATGCTATTACATGATTTAATTTGATAAGTTGTCAGTTTATCCATAGATTAGTTATTACTCACTAAGCTATATGCTTAGCACGGTGGATTTGCCCCGTGTAGGTTCTGAAGGAGGGACGTAGGAATTGGGACAAGACAACCGCGATGGCCAAAGGAGTCTGATTTTTGTTTTGTTCACATGTATTTTGAGATTGTTTTTGGACTTGTATATGATGTCTATAACTCATGAATTTTTATTTTGATGGGTTGTAATAACCTAAATTTAGGCTGCTTTTAGAAATTTTGACATGCGATGTATGTTTGTTGAGATTCTGGTAATGTATGTATAAAGAGTTTTGTAAGTTTCATAATGCTTCATGTTCAGTGTGTTATATGTGTATGTAGCACTCGCAAATCCTACCAGGGGGTATTAGGGTGTCACACTAGAAATCAGAATATATATTGTGCTTAATTAGAAGATATGTCTTCACAAAATGTTAAGTGTTTTGTTTTACTAGAAAATGATACTTTTATAAGGCATAGAAGATTTGGACATGTTAACATGAGCATTATATCAAACTTATCCAAAAATGAGTTAGTAAGAGGACTACTGAACTTGGAAGTTTAAGATTAATCAGGTTTGAGAAGCTTGTTTGAAACAAAAATAAATCAGAAGTAGCTTTCCTCCTAAAAATATTGTTTTTACTAACCAACCGCTTGAACTTTTACATATGGATTTATTCGGTCCTATAAGGACTCAAAGCTTTGGTAGTAAACACTATGGTTTTGTTATAGTAGATGATTATTCTAGATCTACGTGGGTTTACTTCCTATCAAATAACTATGATACTTTTGAATTCTTAGAGAAGTTTTGCAGAAAAATTTAGATTGAAAAAAGGTACTGCATTACATCTATTTGAAGCGATCATGGAGAAGAATTTGATAGTGGAAAATTTGAAGATTTTTGTAATGAAAATGGCATAACTCATAATTTTTCTTGCCCAAGAACTCCTTAGCAAAATGGATTCATTGAAACAAAGAACATATTTTCATTAATATAGGTAGGACAATGCTATATGAAAGTGGTCTACCACATAGTTACAGGGTAGAAGCTGTATCTACTGCTTGTTACATACTTAATAGGTGCCTTATAATAACTATTCTAAAAAGACACTTTATAAGTTGTGGAAAGGAAGAAAATCAAATATTGCTTACTTTCAGGCGTTCGGTTGCAAGTGTTTCGTTCTAAATGATGGAAAAGGCAATCTTGGAAAGTTTGATGCGAGATCAGATGAAGCTATTTTTCTAAGTTACAGTACTACTAGTAAAGGATTCAGAGTTTGTAATGAAAGAACAAAGAGGATAAAAGAATCAATACATGTAGTATTTGATGAAGCACTACCCTTGACAACAACCGCTGATTCAGATGATGAAGAATATCCTTTGGTTCCTAAAAATACATCGCAGACTTAAACTACACATACAGTACCTTCGGAATTACAATATTAAGAAGGTCCTTCTGAAGCTAGGACAAAGCAGGCTTGTTCATCTCAACAGGAACCTATGCAATGAAGAACACCAAGAGAATGGAGAGGTTTAGATACACATCAGTACATTCTCGGAGAACCTTCTAAAAATCTAAAAATCATATCATCCTTTAAAAACAATTATGTTGCCTTCACTTTATAATTAGAACCAAAAGACAATTGAAGAGGCTCTTATTGATGAGTATTGAGCTTTAGCTATGAAAGACAAACTAAATCAGTTTGATAAAAATAAAGTTTGAAATATAGTACCTAATCCATAAAACAAGTCTATCATTGGTAGGGATATCACAATATACCCAGCTCAACCTAGCCTAGCCTAAGCTCAACGGGTTTGGCCCGATTAAACCGACCTATAGGCCAGATGGGTATGGCCCAAAAAATTCAGGCCACAGTGCTCCAAACAAAACGATGCCATTTTGTTTGTTACAAAATGATGTCTTGTTTATGTTTAAAATATTTCTTCCACCGACAAAATGACGTCGTTTTACTTTAAGAGTAAAATGACATCATTTAAGACAATTAATGAAACATAAGACAAAACGATGTCGTTTTGTTGCAAGAAAAAATGATGTCATTTTTCCTCTTATTAATGAAAGCCAACCGTCAGTCCAGCCTCCTCCCTCGCTCACTTGACGCTCGACGCTCGTCCCTCAGCCTCAGCCGCCTCCTCCTGCCTCCATCCATCTCCCTTCATCCCTGACCCCTTACCCAGTTGCTTTCACCTCTTCGTTCTTCTTCTTTGTATCTTGTTCTTCCTTCATTATTCTTCTTTGTATATCATCCATCGTCGGTGTCATGTGCACATCAAACTGTCAAAGTCACCAATGTTCAGACAACCAACGATGAACGGTCTAACGAACTTAATAAGGTAATCTCTCATCCTCTCTTGGACAATTCTGTTTTTTTGGTTGTTTTGGGAACATGTGCCTAATTTGAGAACTTTGTATGTTAATATTGGGAATATGGGATAATGCTTGTAATTTGTTTGATAAAATGCTGCAAAGATTGTTTTTGATGGTTGTCTTATATAAGTTTCACGGAGATTATTTTTGATAGTTGTCTTATATAAGTTTCAGTTTCAAATATCAACTATAGTTTTTTATCCTTCCTTTTCACACTATTGTTCTCTTAATTGTATTTTGATATATGGATCAATGTTTAATGACTCCAATGCATCTGGCATTGCCTGTGCCTGGATCTATTAGGGACAAGAGAAGTAATGTTCCTTGTTAGTTCAAACTTTTTGTGGTCTTCATTACTGAAGTTATGTACTGGATGGGTGTCATTAATACCCACCATTATTGAATAACATTCCAACTTCAAATTAGTATGGCAGGGCAGGCTAGAAATGGTGTTTATGGTTCTTTCTTGGAGAAAAACATCCAAAAGACTACATAATTCCTATAAAGTGACTAACTCCTAAGAAAGTTTGATAATGTGAATTTTGATTGTGACTGCCATGAGCACAAGCACTTTCATCTTAAATTGCTTATCATTGACAAACATTATTATGGAGGAGTTGCAACTTGAATGTTGAACATGCACGTCTTGGAAAATTGGATTAGAAAAGCCTATTATTGTTATATTGCTTTCTATATGATGGTAAATGGTAACTAGAGATGGTAACTAAAAAGGCCCAAAATAACCTTTTGATACCCTTCATATGGTTTTTGTCTTTATATATAGGACAAAGGCCTTTTAAGTCTCACTTAGTCGCTTTCCCTTGTATGACTATTGTAGTTGAAACTTATAGGCATACTTAGAGTCAAAAGTAAATGAATGCAACCCCAATTTAGTTTAAAGAATTCAATTTAGCAGAGACACCAATTTTACATTAATTTCAACTTTTACCATGATTGTAATTTTATCATGATAGATTTCATTTTTAAAACATTACTAACTTATTCATTCATCTCAAGCCAACGGGTGCTGAATTCTCTTTCCGGTTATTTTACAATATTCAATCGACTCTCATAACTTTAGTTTTGAACTATTGAATGCGAAAATTATAACAGTCTTACAAATAGGTGAAAAAGGTAAAATTTTTTCTAATTTATCTTGTCTTTTTCTACAAATCTATTTAATAAAGATAAGTCAAACTTCTATTTAATTACGTTACATACATGATGCATCTATTTAATTTTTTAAAAGTTCTCTCATTGTTGCTTGTCTAGTTAATTGGAACAAATGGCAAAATTTATGCATGGGATAGGGGAAAGATCTGTATGTTGTCTCTTACGATGCTCATTAGCATCTCATTGTCTCCAATACAAACACATAGTTACGGTGCTTATTAGCATCTCATTGTCTCCAATACAAACACATAGTCTCATTTGTATGTTGTCTCTTACGGTGGTCATTGGCATCTCACTGTCTCCAATACAAACATGTAGCCTCAAACTTGCTCCTCGCAATTGAAGATTAAGTGTTAAGAAACAATTGGATGAATGTTGTTAATGGACGATAACCTTGTCTGTGGATTTAGAAATTAAGAAAATAAAATGGTTAGATCAACTAGCCTTGACTTAAACCATGGCATAAGAAGTTCAATTTATTGTTCATTGATTCTTTTATTAAATTACTGTATTGATTGTCTCTGATTTGCTATAAATTTGTTTGTACAGAAATATCCTATTAAATAAAAATAGGATATTTCTACTTGAACATTCTAGCATAATTAAATTAAAATAAAACCAATAAACCTAATTGATGCAATAACTTACCATTGCACCTCTAAATGATCAACCTAACTTACTTGGGTATTGTAGCATATTTAAAGTTTGGACATTCTTTGATTTTCTTGAACATTTTCTAACCTCAAGTATTTATATATTTTTTTGTCAAGGAGATGACCATATTCCTTCAGTTGAGAGTTCTAATCCAGTACTAGAGGTAGAAGTGGACACTTATATTCTGACACTAAGTGACAGTAGAAGTTCAGTTAGAACTCAAGTTAGTCAACATAAAAGTGAAGTTTGGAATCATTTTAAGAAGACTATATTGACTGACGAAATTGGAAAAGCAGAGTACAATTATTGTCAAAAGTTGTATTAAAGTAGTTCGAAAGGTGGAACATCTCATTTAAAGAAACATATGGAATTATGCACTAGAAGGAAGATGGTTTTAGGAGGTCAAATATTTTTTACCCCTAACCATATGAAAGGAAAGAATGAAATGACTGTAATCACTTTTGACAACCATAGATCAAGAATTTTGGTGGCTAATATGATTATTAGAGATGAACAACCACTATCTATGGTTGAAAGCAAAAGATTAAAGATATTTCTTAATTCACTGCAACTGACTTTCAAGTTTCCAAGTTAGAATACATTGAGGAATGATATTTTCAAAATTTATGAGGACAAAAAGAGAGAAGCATTAAGAGCATTGTCGAGTGTTCAAGGACAAATTTCCATAACAACGGACATGTGGATAGTCGATAACCAAAATTAGGGTTACATGGCGGCGACAGCACATTATATTGATTATGATTGGAAGTTATGCAATAGACTTGTAAGGTAATTTATATTCTTTAATATTGTTATCATTTACTTTTTTCATTATTTTATGATTTTATGATTCATTTTGGTATGTGTTTTCATGATAGGTTCATTTATGTGCCGACACCACATACAAGTGAAAAATTGACAAACATGTTGAAAGACTATTTGATGGATTTGGACATCGAAAACAAAGTATCTTCTATCACAGTCTATAATTGTATCACAAATGATGCTATGATTTAGAAGTTAAAGGGCAAGATGCAATTAGGAGCTTATTGGTTGCAGGTAAGTTATTTCATATGTGTTGTTTTGCACATATTTTTAACTTGATTGTCAAAGATGGGTTGGAGATGATAAAGGAAGCAATAGAATGTATTCGGAATAATGTTTTATATTACAGTGCAACTCCTAAAAGAGTTGAAACTTTTGAATATGGTGCACAAATTTTATGCATTCCAAATTCAAAAAAGTTAGTTTTGGATTGTCCTACCATATGGAACTCAACCTTTAAAATGTTGGATTCGGCAATCCCATATGCTCAGCTTTTTATTAGACTAGCCGAAAGGGATTCTCAATATACCTGTGTACCATCAGCGGATTAATGGGACCTAGCTAGAGAACTTTGTATGAAGTTGAAATTATTTAATAATTGGACTAAGTTATTCTCAGGAACAAAATATCCAACTTCGCATTGTATCTTTAGCACTATGTCTAACATAAAGCATATTTTAACATTGTGGATGTTAAACTCCAATGCAGTGAATTAGTCTATGGCGGAGCAGATGACAGAGAAGTTTATTCTTATTGGTTTAAAGTTGGAGATATTATTGTAGCATTATATATGTTGGACCTGAGATACAAGATGGACAGAGTTGAATATATTTATAATACATTGTACAATGGTGAAGCTAAAGATCCTTTATATACCATGAAACAATTATGGTATCAATTGTTTCTTGATTATGAAGTTAGAATGCAACAAACTCGTGATCGGGATGCAGGCAATTCAACTCAGACTTCAATTTCAAGTTCGACCTTTTCTTTTGACTGATTATTAATAGATTCTCCTTCAAATTTCTCAAAGAGAAAAAGGTTAGGATTGCTTACAATAAGATGGAGTTAGATAAATATTTTTCTGCAGATTGTGTTCTTGAAACTGAAGATGAGTCTTCGATATATTGTCATGGTGGAAAACATCTACACAGAATTATCCGATCTTGCAAAACATTGCGCATGACTTGTTAGCTACTCCATCATCCATCGTTGCTTCAGAGTCTACATTTAGTACTAGTGGTCGAGTCATTACTTTTCATCATGGTCGACTTCATTATCACACTGTGGAAGCCCTTATGTGTGCTCAAAGTTGGTTAAATAATGAAGATATTGATGGTAAATTCTTTTCTTTTTAATATATTTATTTTATCTATCTTTATATTATCTTATCTAATATTGTGTTTTTTATTTTCTACAGCCACAGGTATTAAGTTATTTAAGTAAATTTAAATTTTGTAATTAATTGAATTGAAATTCTTAACTATAACTATTAACTTAATGACTTTTCATTCAAATTTCTAATCAATTGAATTAAAATTCCTAATTAATCATACTAATAAATACATCTCAATATTTTAATTTTAAAATATATTTTTCATTAATGGTATGCAAATGTATGTAGCAACCTTTAATCTAAACCTCACTTAATGATTTTTAACACAAATTGTGTTAATGTTTAGCTGATTATACCTAAAATATTACTTAAAATAATTATAAGTTAGTGATGTTATGCTTTCATTTAATGACATATTTTTATTCAAATGAAATATTAAGTGGTTAAATAAAAAGATATAAATATTTTGTAATTTAATATTCAATAAAATTAATAACTTTATTATATCATAATTATATGTTGTTATAATTTAAAGTTATGATATAATATATATATATATATAAAAGAAAAAAGTTGAAAATGTTATAAATTTTATGAAATCTAGTATGCTTATATAACACTATAAGGACGAGAAAGATTTAAAGTAAAACTTATATCAAGGTTTTTGAGTAAGGAGTTACTCGTAAGAAACTTTTAATTAGAGTGACTTAGGAATGAATCTTTTAACATTAGAATTTAGAAAGGAGAAAAAAATTATGAATATAAATTTAGATTAACTATAATATAATGATTTTGAAAAAAGTTAAAGAACTATTTTCAAAATTAATAAAAATGATAATTTATAAAAACATACCAAAAGTATTTATAAAATGTATTATAGTTTTAATAAAATAATAAATATTTTCAATATAATATATTATGCGTATTTGTTTTTATAACTCAATTATTTATATATTGTTTTGGAATTGATACATTAGGATTAATAAAGTGATTAATTCATTTTAAGATTAATATAAATACACATATGCATAGTGTATATATTGTGTAAATATGAAAAATAAAATAAAAAATTTAAATGTGTTAAGATTAATCATTATATTAATTAATTTCTTTTAATATGTGTAATAAAAATATAAAATTTTACAAGGATTATTTAATAAAAGATATAATATGAAAAGACAATAATATTATACAACTATGCAAGTGAAAAAATCAACAATAACTAAAAGTATAACTACTCCATCAATTAAGAGTTTTGTACATAATTTATAAAAACATTAAAAGTTTGAAAATATTATATTATAAACTTAATAAACTTATTTTTAAAATCATATTAAAAGAAATATAATAATTTATTAGACACTTAAAAATAATATTTGAAATAAATTTATTACACTTAGATAATAACTTTTTTACATTTACATTATAATTAATTGTTATAATAAAATTACAAAATTAAAATTAAATTCTCTTATTTGTAGGGAATAATTATGACGACATTATCATTGCTACAGATTTTTAATAAATATATATTGGTTCATATTTTATATCTTTTATTTTAAATAAATATTTTTGTATAATTTATAGGTAATTTCATCTTACACTTTATTATAAATGGTTATGCTATAATTTATAATTTATGAACTTTGAAAAATACAACTACAACTTTTTCAAGTTCTCTTAAAATAAATATATAAAAAATTAAAAATATATTAAACAACCGGGCCGACTGAGGTCAGATGGACTCAGATCATTCCGCCCTGCCCAAAAAAATTTTGATTGGGTCATCAATGACCTGGGCCTAGCCTAGCCTGTTGACACCCCTAATCATTAGAATTTGTTGGGTATTTCGAAACAAACTTGACAAAAATGATAAAGTGGTAAGAAACAAAGCTGAACTTGTAGCTTAAGGTTATAATCAATAAGAAGGTATAGATTTTGATGAGACTTATGCACATGTTGCTAGATTAGAATTGATTAGGGTTTTACTTGCTTTTGCATGTTATAGAAATTTTAAATTATTCCAAATGGATGTTAAAATTGCCATCTTAAATGGATATATTAACGAAGAAGTGTTTGTTAAGCAACCTACATGTTTTGAAGATAAAAATCATCCTGATTACATGATGTAGTTGACTAAAGCTCCATTTGGTCTAAAGCAGACTCCTTGAGCATAGTATAAGAGGTTAAGTAACTTTCTACTTGAGAATAACTTCGAAAGAGGGAAGGTAGATAAACCTTATTTATTAAGAAAAAGGAGAACGATTTACTTATAATGCAAATATATGTTAATGACATAATACTTGGTGCTACTAATTAATCCTTCTGTGAAGAATTCTCAACTTTAATGCAGGGAGAGTTTGAAATGAGTATGGTGGGAGAACTATCATTCTTTCTCGGGTTGTAAATTAAGTAAACAGAAAAAGGAATCTTCATTAGTCAAGACAAATATACAAAGGAACTCATCAAGAAATTTCATTTTGATAAGGATGAAAAAGGCAAGGCTACGAATGAGATGAGACAAATTATAGAGGAATAATTGGATCACCACTATATCTTCCAAGCTCAAGATTAGATATCATGCTTAGTATGTGTCTTTGCTTATGCTTTCAATTAAATCCAAAAGAGAGTCACCTTCAAGTAGTCAAGAGGATCTTTCGCTATCTTTGTGGAACTATGGACTTGGATTATGGTATCCAAAAATTGATTTCTTTTAACATAGTTGGCTATTGTGATGCAAATTATGCAGATGATAAAGTTGATAGGAAAAAGACAAGTGGTCACTATCAATTTCTTGAAGGATGTCCAGTTTCTTGGTCTTGTAAGAAACAAAATTGAACAACTCTTTCTACAATTGAAGCGGAATATACAGCAGCTGCCAGCTGTTGTGCTCAAATCTTATGAATGAAACAGCAAATCCAAGACTTTTCTCTGAACTTGGATCATATTCCTATATTATGTGACAGTACAAGTGCAATGAATCTCTCTAAAATTACTGTACATCTTTCTAGGACTAAGTATATAGAAATCAAACATCATTTTCTTAAAGATCGTGTTTTAGAAGGAACCATTGATCTTTTGCATATTAAAACTAAAAATCAAGTAGCCGATATCTTTACTAAGCCACTCTCTAAAGATAGATTTTGTGTATTGATAAAAGAGCTTAGTATGTGTAAATTATGTGATATTAACTCTGTATAAATATTTTATGCTACTTCTCTTTGCAGATATTAGGAGACTCCTTCTAATATGTTCTTTTATGGCAGGCTCCTCTTAGTTTAGAAGGATAGTTTAGAAGGCCTCTCTTAGTTTAGAAGGCCCCGCTTATTTTAAAAGGCTCATCTTGGTTTAATAGGGTAGAATACTCATGTCTTAAAAAGACAGCGTCATTTTAATTTTTAAAAACTTGTGTGTGCACCGCTCTGACAGCTTTATGTATATGACTAACAGAAGATATGCAGACGATCAGAACTCCTCTAATAGTGTGTATGATTATTCATCTTCACACGAAATCAACGCTCAAAAACTGTTTAGTATATCCTAAAAAGGTTTTCATCCTTCCACTTACCTTTATTGTTCCCAAAAGCACAATTTTCCCTCTCTACACCCTAACTCTATATTTCTACTCAAATTTTCTACTTAAAATCTCCTAAATCTCAACGTCTTACTTGAAATGGAAAGAACAAAATCAAAGAGACAAAATAAACCTTGACTCCTATTACTAGCCATGGTGAAACTCTACGCCGTGAACAAGAGTTTGAAACTCTTGTTTCTGAATCTTCCACTTTGTTGCCAATAGTAGGATCATTAAACACCCCCACTGAACCTATTTCCATCACCTCTATAAAAAAAGCCCCCAAGTTTTAGAAGCGTCTACCCAGGAGACTCCAGACGAGAGAAAGAGAATGATTTTGGCTGTGTTGTCTTTAGAATCAGACTCTGATTTATCTTCTGAACAAAATGAATCAATAATCAAGCAATATATCTCTGAATCTAGTGAAGAAGACTTTGATGACTCAAACCTTAGCTCATTAGAAAAAGAAAAAGAAGCATAAGAATAAAAATCTTCTAATAAGGGAGAACAAACAAGAAAAGTAAGATTTCATTCTCTTGTTGGATCGCTTATGGCCCGAGAATAATACGCAACGGAATGGACCATAAGACTTTAGGTATTGTGCCTTGGTTAACTGAAATTTCACAACAAGTGTACAAAATTACCTCTTGAAACGTCCAGATTGGGATTCTTTTTAGATATCTTGATGTTGTAGCTCGCGAATGTCCTCTATCGGTATCCACACGAGGATGAACGATCCGGCAGTGGCTAATATGTGCTAGCACATTCTAAAACACTTTAGAACACCGCACAGTTTTTCTCTCAAGAAAAGGAACGAGTGGCTAGGTAGTTAGGGCTTTTCGTGTCATTTTAATGAGACATAAGCCCTCTATTTATAAAGAAGCCCTTATCCCTATTCCTAATAAGAATAGGACAATTCTATTTTAATAGGAATAGAAATAGGAATATCCTAATCCTAAACATATTAGGAATAAGAACATCATAATCCTAAGCCCATTAAGATTATAAAAGCCCAATAAATTTTCGCCCATATTATATATAAAAGCCTGAAAAATTAATATAATCTAACCCAATAATTATATCCACATAATTAGGCCTAAGAGAATAAACTCAAATCAAATCACTCTTTGTATGAGAGCATGTAGGCTCGTTTGATATTGGCAATGAGCTTGATCACACTTCAAGGCCCATAAGTCATAAGCGGCCTCTAGCAAGATATTATGACTACTCAAATTAAATGAGGATCGGTAATCTGATTTAACCTGTAACTATGGTTACAAACTCAATTCCTTTGTAATACGATATCAAGATTAATCATAAGGCACAGTACATGTCAACTTTTAATTAATCATAGTTTCTTGATTCCTAAGTTGACTGACTATAACAAATGACATTGATGACTCCTCTTCAATTCATTTGAGCACGGCCATACATTTCTTCGGTCATACTTGTCAAGAGACTCAAATGATATCTCTCTCATTTAAGAGAGGTGCAAATCCCATCTACGTCATTCACATCCCTCTGCATGATTCATTTAAAGTCCAACATAAGGCTACTTATTATCCGGTTAAAGATAACTTAGTCTAATGTCAAAACACTTAATTCCTTATGTAGGGAACCATGATGACTTCAGGTCAAAGGACTAAAGTCAAAACGTATTGAGAATCACTAATGACATTAAACTATGTAATGTTCTCTCTGTGGGTCAGTCCAATATATGTTCTCTAACATATATTTATGTATCTGATTTGATAACTCGTATCCATGATCAATAAAACATGCTCATCAATCAGAATACATACTAGCCTTAATTCATTATTGTTCTACCAATAATGATCGACCAGGGACAATTTATAATAGTATTATAATGCTTATAGTTTTACTATCAAGTCACATACTTAATGTATAAGCCTAATACTATTCATGGAATATAAATCACATTACATAAATAATATACATGCATATATAAAAGAATACATCATAATATACAAATAATAAGTCAGAATGTCAGTTCAAAAGTTACATATGACCATTGGCCTAGGGCACACCACTAGCATCTCCTTCACTGTCACTACCTACTCTCACTCTACTCACTCCTTCTACTCTATCTCTCAAAACTTCCACACAACCTCCATCTACTACTCCTCAACCTGAGTCCGCGGATAAGAAATTGCTTGAAGTACACTAAATTGTTAATGATGATGGTTCAGATGAAGAACCGTTCCATTTAATAAGACGTCCACGAACCAGAGGAAGTCTTACAAAGCAAGTTGAGCAAGCTGTTAAGAAAGAAAAAAGCCCTAACTCGAATAGAAAGAAGAAGAAGAATCTCGAAAAAGAAAAAGGAAGAAATTAAAAAAAAAAGATAAAGCGCCTATAATTGAAGAGAAGATTGAGGACCCCATTGTTAGGGATGAGCCATTTTATGAAGAAGCCCTGTTTGAAAAAATTTCGAAACGAAGCTGAAGCATGATACAAAATGTGATAAAAGAAGCACAAGGTGGTTGCAGAATGCATTTTGCCTCCTCTTCTGTTCAATGACATTGGTATTCCCATCTCTTCTCATTTTCTTGCTGTAGGTTGGGAAAATTTTTTGAATTTGAATGAGACAATGTGTGATGATTTAGTTAGACCATTTTACACAAACACGAAAAAAGATGAATTTGATGGGAAGTTAGCAATCATATCTTGGGTACAAGAATATGAAATCTTGATTACTGAGGAAATCTTGGGGAACATTCTAAACATAACTCCCATAGGTAGAACTCACCTTCCTTGTCATAAGTGGGACATTACTGATCTTGATTTGGGAAAAGTCGTAAATTTTATCTGTTTGCACACTAAGAATGCCCACGAATGGAGACCATGTGTAGACATCTAGACTTACTGCTAAGATGCCTTGCATCAATATCTGCTACTTCAATTTTTCCAAGGAGTAGTTCAGTGAAAAGATGTAGTTTCCTGGATACATATGTGGTGTACAATCTTCTAAAGGGAAATAAAATGAATCTCCCAGAAATGATACTAAAATTTATGGTGGACAAGAAAAGTCATAAGAATACCACTAGTGGTCTACCGTATGGGATGTTATTAACCAAGAATTTTGCCTATTATAGAGTGCCTTTTGACAATCTGAATTTGGTATGAACCTGAAAAGTTCCGTTCATCTATTCCCTACCAATTTGGATATATACTGAAAGACAATGTGTGGCTGCAAAAAAAAAAAAGACGAGCAGACCTTTTAGGTCCTGCCCCATAAAAATCAGCCCCTGGCACACTCTAGGGTACAAATGATCTGATCCTTCAATAACTGAGGGACATTCGCTCTAATTAAGATCCAATACATGGCCAGATAGACAGCAAGCAAAATCAAATTCTTGACATGCAGATTATGCTTCAAAAAAATTTTTAATCTCTTAAATAACTTTGTTGCCATTTTTCGCTTGGTTTACTTTTACATATTTGTGCTATTTTTTGACTTACTTTCTAGTTATTTCCCCTCTACTTTTTGATAATGACGAAGGGGCAAAGTTGATAGTAAATTCGCTTTTAATGATATATTTGCTCTTATATCTGTGATAAATTCTCTGTTAATTATTGAAAAATTGTTGAATTGAATTTGTGAAGTGTAAGAAAGGCTCCTTCTAACCATGACTGTGAGTTAAAACATATAAAGTTTACATGTATCTTTCAAAATCCTTTGTTATTTGAATTTTGAAAATATATTTGTTATTGTTTGTCATCATAAAAAAGGGGGAGATGATTAGCTCAAGGTTTGTTATTAATGATTTTGATGATAACTTAATAATATTTCAAAATTCAAATCGGAGTTATTTCCTTTTATTGACAACAACATAATTCTTAAAAGGAAATAAAATCATAGGAAAAATGATTTCTTTCTTGCAGGAACCTTTTTAATAAACTTATCTTATAAGAAATGATTTCACAACGTCTAGAAAGATCTTACTAATTCGAACTATTAACTCTGAAAATGTTGGCAAAACTTTTCTGTTAACGTTTAAATATTGGAAGATTCCAGCAGAAATAATATCGAAGTTTCATTAGATGCAAAGTCAACTCGTAATAGAAATGAAGCAAAAGTTAGTCGAAGAAAAAGTCTACTTAAGAAAAAGTCATTGCACCTACGAAATACATAAATTTGCTAAATACTTCAGCTGCATCAATATTCTTGAAAGTTATATCTATATCAACTCCTTATGCCTTAAAAAGTGAAAACACTTTATTAAGAGAGACTATTAAACCCTTTATACATTTTGTTTAGAGCTTGTAAAAGTTTGTTAAACACTATAAGTATAGAAGGTTGAAGAACCTTGAAAAATATGTACTTGTGAGCTTAAAGAGGCCCATAAAAATTTACTACTTAGATTTTTATAGTGAAATACTCAAATCGAATAGTTGGTGACTGGACGTAGGCTTCGTTATAAGTCGAACCAGTATAAATTGACTGTGTCACTCCCTCTTTCTCTCTACTTTTAAATTCTTGCATTACAGTATGTGTGTTTAATTGTATGTTTAATTTACAAGAGGCTCCTTCACTATTGGAATAGGCTCTTTCTGTTTTAATATTGCAAGAGGCTCTTTTGTTAATAGGTTCCTTTCGTTTTTAATATTAACAAGCTCCTTTCATTTTTTAAACGTTAACAAACTCCCTTCGTTTTTAACGTTCAAAGGCTCCTTTTATTTTTTAAAAGCCAACAAGCTCCCTTCATTTTAAACTTTAAAAGGTTCCTTTTATTTACAGACTTTTCTATTAAAATTTAACAAGGTCTTATCGTTCAAATGAATTGATAATAACTTGTAAATTTTTAAGTCACACACAATTATCTCCCCTCTTGCATGTGTGTTGGCTTTACCATTGTCTATTTATTTAGTTATTTATATATTTTAAATTATTAAATTTGTAGTACTATACCAGTTTGGTATGCTTCTATTTATGCTTGCATAGTTCTATGTACTTCTAATTAATTATGATTGTATAGTTCTATGTGCTTTTATATATGCTTCTAATTAAGTGATGAATTACCTTGCAAGTACTAATCATTATTTAAATCTTTTTACGATTCGCTATTTTAGATAATAGTTAAATTTTCTGTTTCATTATAGTAGAGTTCTAAAACAGGATGGGATATAGTCACTCAAAGAGTCGTTTTAAGCATGGGACAGAACTATTTTAAACAGAGGATAACATTTTAAGCATTGGATTGGGTTATTTCAAACAAAGGATCCAAACTGGATAAAATTGGCGTTGTTTTACAGAACAGAGGATCTAAACCGGAGGAAATTGGCCAAAACAGTGTCAATGGTTACTATTCTGATAATATTATTGATGGTTAAGAAAGTAACAAAAAGCCTACTCCTCATAAAACTTTAAGAAGTATATTAGAAGTTACTTATTGCTTGAAATGTGATTACAAGGACACCAATAAAGAACTACTATATTTCCTTTAAGCAGGGAAGTAGTTGAAACGCCAATCATTCTTAGACCAACATTCCAGGAATTTAACTTCTATCAAGTTAATAACATTTCTTTCAACTTACAAATTGTAATTTGAGTTACAAGATGGTAGGATTTCACTGCATCACAACGGGAAAGCAATGAAATTATACTAACAGAATGTCACTTTCGTGACAACAATCCAAACAAAATCACTGTGAAATACGACTTCAAGACTAATATAAGAAAACAAACATAAGTGAAATGGAAATACTGCTAGAGCCCGTCAATTAGTCTTAACCCACAGCAAAACTACGAGTGCCATGCAGACACAGAATATTTCGTAGTTAACGCATTTGCATCAAACCTCGTAACATCTCCAATGGCCAGAAAGTGCACACAATTTTAAATCATGAAAATGTGTTGAATTGGTAAACATAAGGACTTACTTGTGTTGCAACCTGTGATACGTTTCGGCTGAATTTGATGCAGAAGTTTAGTTTTACCACGTGGGCATTCATTACAGCGGAAGCCTTGTATATATACATAAATAATTCCCAAATAATTCCAGCGCATAAATAATGTTGCCATTGCCATGAAAGAAACATAGAAACCCAAGCTGACTAGATGAAATGGAAAATCAAACATGTAATAGTTCAAGACGTCAACCAACCTAAAAATTCCTAGAAGGAAAGATAAAAGACCATACACAACCTCGTACCAAGAGACCTCGTTTTGATCTTCGATAATCATCTACAAAAACTGCTCAGAACGGGGGAAATCAACTTCACGATGGTGGAACAATCCCAAACACCGTGAACGAATCCAAGTGTGTGAAGACGGTTTAAAATATTACTATTCGAGCATGGACGAAGAACATGAATCACGAGATGGAGGAATCCTAAGGCTGTAGAAATTTTGTGGATCAATCCTCCAGATGAACCATCCACACGGAACTAGGGGACATCCAAAGTTGAATCTCATCAGCTTGATTAGGATCCATAATTAGATGGCATCATGCAAGGTCAGCAGCCCAAGGCTTGTAGACCTCTTTAAGCAGTGGGACCTCTTTGAAGCTAAGAGTTCTTCCCGTAGCTCATAAATATGTTCAGGGAGTCAAGGGACGCCAAACAACATGAGGACCCCCACAAATCTCTCAGTAAAATGTATGAATATCAGAAATTTGGTAGATTAAAACGTGAATTAAACACAACAACCAAGATACAGAGAATATTTTTAAAACTTACCCTATGACACTACAAAAAAGCGAAGCATTCACCATTTTAGCTTTTCTAGTCTATCTAAATACTGTTATAATCAAGTCAAATAGAATTCAAAATATTTCTTACCCATGCCATCAATACAACCAACCCGAAACTTAAGAATGGCAACTGAGAAATTCCTTCTACATGTAAGCTAAAAAGTCTAGTTTGGTTTAGAAAATCATCATTTTCTTTTTTTGAAAATTGCAACAATCTTAAATTTTTCATTTAGAAAGAACATATCAAAGAACTTCAGTCTTTCAATAATTTAAGATCCCCAAAACCACTTCTTCTGTGGAACTGATAGTACCTGCCAGAAGTGTTTGAAGCAGCTCTTTATCCTTTTAAGTTAAATAAAAGAAATTCCACAAGAGTTTGGGAGAGGCGCATCACTGTCGGAGAGTTCAATCAAACAGAAGCATGAAGAGAGGACTTAGCAGGGACCTCAACAAAAATTGAAGATCCCCAACGGAGAGCAGCGAAGAATGACACCTCAAGTGTAGAAGCACAAAACGAATGAAGCAGACCCAGAAGACACCTCAACACAAAAAAGAAAGCATAAACATTTAGCACCAATACTAGGATAAATTTGTCTCAATGAAGTCATAATTAACACCTACAGCCCTTATAGCTGGAAAAGCCCCAAAACTACACTGATTGCTTAAAATAAAATAGCCAACATAGGAATAAGTATGAAGGGAACTTATCCAAACCAAGAGGCTGGGGGCGTTGCCCGTTCAAAATATAGCCATACTGAAGTCCAAATATAATAAACACACTCAATCTTAACAGTGCCAATTAACAAGGCAGCAGCTTTCAGCTCCTGCTTCCACGCCGATCCCTTATTCCATTCCTGAAAAAAGAACGGCATTATGAATTATAAGATCACTAACTCATCCCCGAGCAAACATTGTCATGAGTCTTATATGTTGTCCAATCAACAAAATTCATGTTTCTTCTCAACCCTTCACCAACTATTGGTCAAAAGATATTTAAACAATGGAAGAACACCCAATGTACAAGTGTGGGGTTCTCACCCGTTGGCATATGGCACCTCTTCACGTCCACGGTAAGGTGGTGACCTGCTATAGCTGCGTCCACGGGGTGAAAAGCTGCGGCGTCTAGGGGATCGCCCGCGAGGGCTGTAACTCCTGCTCCGCAAAAGTTTGTTCCAAGAACCATTTAAATTATTGCAATGGAAATCCATTGAGTTTCTATCCTTTTCTCATGCAAGTTGAGTGAGATTCGACGTAGAAAATGTGTGTTTATCAGAATTGAGGATTTTACCTTCTGCCATAGCTTGGGCTCCTGCGATATCTAGGGCTCCGGCTGCGTCTTCTTCCAGAACCAACTCGCATACGGCACTCGCGTGCAAAGTGACCAGGCTCTCCACATTCATAGCACTTCAAGTCAGAACCACCAGATCTACCACGACCACCACCGCCACCACGCCCCCCACCTCTAGAATTGTGGGAAAGCTCCACTCTCCAACCATTCTTACCTGCTCCAAGAGTAAATTGATGAAATTGTCAAATTACATGTTCTCCACCTTCTCCTTACTATGTAATAAAATAATATTCAATTTTATGAAACTGAAAAACGATTTACAGATTCAAGAAAGAATAAATTGGAAGAAAACATAAAGCTTTAAAGGTAAAATGGAGCTGTGGTACTGTCAAAACGAAATCGAACTACTGACAACCCCAAAACCAGAATTAAGTACCACGAAAACAGAAAAGCCTACTATACATACCATCTAATTCACGGATTGCATCCTCTGCATCCCTTTTATCATCAAAGTCAATAAAGGCGTAACCTGGTGGCCTTCTTGCAACCCATACACTGAACACAGAGATTTCATCTCACAAACTCAAATTCAATAAAAACTGCCGTCAAATCGAAAATATTTAATACAATAACAAATCAAAGAAAAGATAAAGAAAATATTCCATCAATAAAATTCAGACCTTCTTATGACTCCAAATTTACGGAACTCATCTTCAAGATCACGTTCGGTGACCCGGGAATCCAAGTTACCCACATAAACACGAGACATCGAGTCCGATAATATCTTCACATAAAACAAAAACGGGTAAACAATAATAAAGAAAACCACTAGATCGATTCCTAACACAAACGTTTCATAAGCAAAGATTAAAAGTTTCTCATGATTGTAGATATGAAGATCTGTACCAGAATAGAGCGGCACAGAGAGTTGCAGAATAGAAACCCTAGAAAGCTAACTGATTATGCTTGGATTAGAAATATATATTGTTTAGCTCTCCCAAAAAAGAGTAGGCTTTTGCCCAGTGGATGATTGTACCGGGCCGAACCCGAAGTGCGGAAGATAAGAAAGCAAGTCCAATTTTTAGTATAATGAGAATTATTTTTTATTAAATATATTAAATTTATAAATCATAGTTGAACATATTTAAAACCTTAATTATATAAATATAGTAAAATAAATAATTCAAAGAATATGTATAATTAATGCAATTAAACTTATATATCATACTTGTAAATTTAAATTTCAAAGTGTAATTTAATTATGGTTTATAAAATTAGCTTATTTAGTAAATTTAAAAGTTTAAGATATTTAATATATATTTTTAGTAATTATGTTGTAAAAATTGAATTAAATAAAATAAAAAATTATTTATTAGTTCCATTTTGCTAAAGTTATTTATTAGTTCAATATTTGGTATCCTAACTGCAGTCTTTATTATGTTAGTTGTCCAAATTTTGATCAAAATTTAGATTGAAATTAAAATTAAAAAATTAAGTTTTAAATAATTTTTTAATTTGAATATCTGATTTTAAATTGACCTTTTTAACCCAAAATTTTGGAAGTGTTATGGGCCCACTGCTAATTACTAATTAACAATGTTTTAAAAACTAGACCAAAAGTTAAACAGATAAAACAAGAGGTTTAAGATTTAAAAAGTTCAACGGGTATTAGATTATTATAAGACCAGCTAAAGATTAAATAAAATTAAAGAATTTAAAAAATTATTGAAAGAGATTGTCTTTATTTATCTAAGAATTAAAAGCTTAATTGAAAAAATTATTAAATAAAACTTAATTGATTTATTTTAGTTTATAATAACTTATTAATTAACAAAAATTGATCGATTAATTAATAAACTTATCAATTTTTAACGATTAAAGTTATTAAAGTAAATTAAACTGGAAAGTTAAAAATTAGACTACAAAACTAAATAATTTAAAATTTTTATAGTTAAACTAACCGAACTAATTAGGTTTTTTAATCATGAGTTGAATGAATATGAGCTTACGTACCAGACAAAATATTATACTACTGAATTCGATCTTATGAGGAGTTGTTTTTGTTCACATTCTCATCGCCCTTCTAGTTCGTAGTCAACTCCAAACCAAGGATATGAATATTGTTCTGTACTGGCCGATACTGACTAGAAAACGGAACTGTATGAAGCCCTTTGGTACTGACCTTGGGTATTGATCGACACCAAAAGTTTCGCCTAGTATTTGGTCGGTATTTCAAATACTGGTAAAATATCAACACACCTCTCCAAAGTCTCACCACTTGTCACTGCCATCCTCCAACGTAACGCCATCATGCCTCCCCCCGCCTGTTGATCTACCTCCCTCTCCAGTATCCACCATGCCTCTCCCTCCTTCTTCACCTGCTGTTGTCCGCATCCACCTCCATCTACCATCGCTGCCAACTCCTGTTCAGTCTGAAAGAGAAACCATATCTAAAATCAGATCTGGTTTTCACCTAAACCACACTAAATTTGTGATTTTTTGGCAGTGTTTTTAATTGGTTTTTTTTCTGCTTCTGAATTGTATTTGTGATTGTGAGGTTATGAATGGTTGGAACTTGGGTGAATTTTGTGAATGGTTGGAACTTGAAATTGAATTGTTATGAATGGTTAAATTGGAAATTTGGAGTTGAATGAAATGCATACAGGTTTTGTTTATTTGATTGGATTAGATTAGATCATTGGAATTGTTATGAATGGAGTGTTTTCCTTAAAGTAAATAATTAATTGATATAATAATTTGTAAAAGTTATATAATTGTTTTTCTTAAAATTAGAATTAGGTATTTGGGTATTAATTAATATGTCGTGATATTGATATATAATGTTGAATTGCATCAATAAAATAATTTTGAATAATCTTCAGTTTTATTGATAATAATTAAATAAACTAAGTTATCCCAATTAGTTAATGAAATAGATAATTTGTATAAATTTCATTTTTTTATATCTAATGCATAATAATTAAGAGCATTTAAAGAACAAATCATTTTTTTTGTTTCAATCTCCTAATTATAAAGACAACATTTGGGATTACCATTTGTAGTGGTGTTGGCTTTATCATTTGTACTTAACATGTTCTTCGCCCCTAGTAAGGCAATGAAAGCTATTCTTGGAATACATTTCTTGAACCAAATAAATATGTACCATATTACCTTGGGGTTCTATCATAGGAAGATTCCTAAAGCTATTTGCTTTGATGTATTTTCCTTAAGCATTTAAGCCCATATAATCTTGTCATTCAACTTCTAATTTAGTCCGTAGTTAGGAATGACCTCTTTGATTCTGTTAAAACCTATAAATCTAATGATATGATATGATAGCTCATCTACATACTTATGTATAGAAGTTAATTACTCAATTTTCTCTAGATATATTAAGGAAAAATTCAAAGCATCTTAGTGCAGTATAATCTTACACATAATAATATAATCATACAAAATGAATTATATTATATAAGATGAACATAAGTATTGTGTAATTGTGTATGTTGAATACTTGAATTGTCAGTTTTTAACTTATCGGTGAATTGTGTTAGAGAAAATTGAATTATGTTGGAAAAAATTGAATTGTATGTGATGTAATTATACAAAATTAGTTATATTACATAAGATGGACATGCATATTATGTAATTGTGTATGTTGAATACTTAATTTATTAGTTTTTAACTTAATGATGAATTGTGTTGGGTAAAATTAAATTATGTTGGATGAAATTGAATTGTGCATGATATAATCATACAAAATGAGTTATATTACATAAGATGGACATACGTATTTTGTAATGTTAAATAATCCAGCTTGGGTTCATATTGCACTGGTCCCCAGTATGAAGAATCATATTATTTGTTTGTTTTGTAACAAGTATTTGAAAAGTAGAGGAATGACTCGATTAAAGACACATTTAGCTTAGGTTAAAGGAGATGTGGAACCCAGTCAAAAAGTAACTCATGATGTGAAGTGAAAAATAAAACCTTTTTTTTAAGAATATTGAAACGAGCAAGATAAAAGGGAGAGATTGAATTATAAAATTGGTAATAGCAGTTCATTTGCTAGTGTTCATGATGATAGTGGAAATGTTGAAGGTGGTAGTAATAGTGGTAGTAGTAGTGTTCCTTCCCAACAATAATTGAATGTTGCATCTGGACCTGATGTTAAGAAAAAAATAAGGCAAATGACTAATTTTTTTACACCACGAACAACTCCTATAACTCAACCTTCAATTTGTAGTGCCATGCAATAAAAAGATGTGGCTCATACTGTAGATATGACAATGGTTAGATGGTAACATAATATAGGTGCAACATTCAATGCTTCCTAATCTTACTATTATCAGTTTATGGTAGATGTTATAGCCTCTTACGATCTGGAATACAAAGCTCTTTCTATTGATGATTACAGAGGTAAACTTTTAAGTTGCTTAGTTTATGAAATTAAAAGTTATTTTGAAGAAAGAATAATGGATTAGACTATTTATAGATGTTCAATCACATATAATGGTTGGACAAATAAGAGACATGAACCTATTACTAATTTTTTTAGTTTCTTCTGTAAATGGTTCAATGTTTTTAAAGTTTATCAATGCATTTGACTTTGTTAGGAATAGCAATACTTTATTTAAGATATTCGATAAAGTTGTTAATAAAGTACGTTAGAAAATATTGGTTAGTTCATTATTAACCTTGCTTCAGCTTATAAAGCGATGGGAAGAAGTTTACAAAATAAGTATAATTCTTTTTGTTTGAACTCCTTAGTTGTACATTGCATTGACTTAATGTTGGAACATATAAGAAATGCCAGGTATTTTCTTATTATTGACGAGAAGGTGTAGAAAGCTAAAACGGCAACCAAGTTCCTCAATAATCATGCATGGGTATTGAATTTAACGAGAAAGGATTTTACCAATGATAAGAATAGTATCGTCCTGCTATGACAAGATTTGCAACGAATTTGTTATCACTTCAATGTTTTGTTATAATGAAAAAAGAGTTGAGACAGATGTTTACAAGTAATAAGCGGGTTGCATCTCAGTTTGTTAGGTTTAATACTAAATTGGAGGTTTCCATAATTATACTTGAAGATATTGAATTTTGGTCGCAATGTCAATTTGTTATCCGATTTTGTAAGCCTTTGGTGAAGGTTTTTCGTTTGGCTGATAGTGATGAACAACAGTGAGTTTTTTTTTTTTTGTCATGGAGAGGGCGAAGGAAGCAATTAAAGACAATATGAAGAAGAAGCCTTCTTTGTACACACCTTATCTTGCAGTCATCAATGATAGATGAGAAATGCAACTTTACTCTCTGTTGTTTGCAACTGGGATATTTTTTTAATCCTAGTGTCTATTTCAAACCAAATTTTACAAAGAAAGCTGTAGTTAATAGGAGAACGCTATTAACTATTACAATAGTTGTTGCCCATGAGATGATGCAAGATATCATGAGCTCACAAATGGAGCTTTATAAGCAGTCTTATGGAAATTTTGAGATGTCAAATGTTATTCAATAAAGAGTAAAACTTTCTCCATGTTTTAACCTTTTCCCTTTTCTTACTTGTTGGAAATTAATTATCACTTTATCTTTTTTATAACGCTAAGTTTATTATCTTATGACTTACAGTTTCTTAGTGGGATCAATTCAAAACTGGTGTTCCATAATTGTCTAGGCTTTCAGTTCGAATTTTAAGTTAATGTGTAGTGTTACAAACTGCAAAAGGAACTTGAGCATATTTGAATTCATCTATTCTAAAAAAAGGAATAGATTGGAGTATAAGAAATTAAATGATTTGGTGTTCGTTTGTTACAATTTAAAGCTTCGGGAAACAATGTTAATATCATTATTAATTTAGATATAATTTCTTAAAAATTAAATTTTCTTGTTTACTAAGACTCTTAATAGAACAAATAATTCAATAGATCCAATTTGCATTGATAATATCGATCTTTTAACAAATTGAGTTTATGAGGAACTAAGTTCAGCAGAAATGAGATAATCTTGGATGAGGAAGCATTGACATGTCATTTGGTGTATTGAATTTGAATGATGATAATGATGAGACTCCTCTCAATGATGATGATTTTGTACCAAATGATAACTAGGGTCTGTATAGTTATGACTGTTATCCCCTTGCAAACCACAGATGATTAAATGAAGATCTAAGTTTTTATTTCTCTTCTTCTTTTAATTTTACTTATATTTAATGTGTACGTAAAATTCTATAAATATTTTTGTTTTAGGTTTCATTTCTATTTATTTGTTTCCTCATCACAAACTTTTTTTGGAAATTATAATAGTTAGAAAGTTATGGATATTTATTGTCTTTTTATTTGATGTTTTGAAGTAATCGTTTTTTATTATATGATGCAATTGTAATATTTTAAATACTTTATATTGTTATTAAATTTATATTTGTATGATGATTGTCTTTTTTCATATTAATTGTAGTTATTATTTTTATATGAAATATCTAAAAATTATTGAGTTGGTGGAAAATTATAAAGTATACAGTACAATATACTAATGGATTTTTTGCAATTTTTTTAAAAATTAGGGACTATTTCATAAATTTAAAATTTACTTGACTATTTCATAAATTTAAAATTTGCTTGAAATAGTATATGATATTAACCGATATCAGTACAGTATTGTATCATAACCCAATCTAATACTACGGTCGATACGGCATTCACAACATTGCTCCAAACAATGGACCAAGCACCGAGGCTTTACTTACGTTGATGTAAAAGGTTTGTAAAGATAAGATTTGAAGATGAAAATCATTTTTAAATTTTATTAGAATAATTTAGATAATAATAAATTATAATTTCGATATTATTGAAAATATGAGTCAAAATTTTAATTTATTGGAAAAATAATTTGATGTGAACATGCATTACTATATAAATTGATTTCATTTACATGTTATTATGTACGTGATATTAAAATAATTATAATTAAAAGATTTCTTATAAAAAAAAGTAAAAAGAAAGAGATTCCTTTCATTGTCGCATGTACAGAAACATTGTACATTCGGAGTTGGGACACCGGACACTCCATATGCCTGACACGGTTTCGTAATTTACCCGCTTTTTGTTTTATTTTGATTTTTTAAAATTTTTAGTTTTTACTTTAAATTTTAGTTTAAGCTTCTGCTTTTAATTTATGAAAATTTGTTTTTGTTACGATTTTCTATCAACTAAATAAATGTATTTAATTATGAAAAACTAAAGGGGGTTAATTCTTTCACAACTTTTCGTGAACTTTTTTGCCGTCAATAAAATAAAACAAGCAAAATCGAAATAATAAAGAAACATCAAAATTTGGTAATGTAGTTTGGCACTCCTTGCCTACATCTGCGGGGGCCTCATCCAGCTTAATCACTTTTACGAAAGTACAATAGAACTACTCAAGGCTGTATTGAGCAGACACTACTGAACCCTTGACACTATCACTCAACCTCACTTCCCGTAAAAGAATTTCACACCCAATAGTACAACAGCCTTGCACTAACCTCAACAGAGGATTTTTCTAACTACTTTCACTCAAAACAATAATAATAAAAATAGCTCAAGTATTTAATCAACTTAAAATTAAACAACAAATTACTTGAGACAAAAAAAAGACTTCTTTATAGATTTGTCTCCTCCAAATAACCCGGCAATGAACTTTCTTCACAGAGATTGATCACTGTGTACCTAAGAAAAACATATATCACTCAATGTGCTGAGCTTCCAAACTAGAAAATACGACACCCGTGTACCACAGACAACACCCACTCAAGAACGATGATAATGTGTGCAGCCTCCAAACTAGAAAAACACCACACCAATATACACAGACCACACCCAAAAATAATCCTAACGTATGCTCAGCCAATAGCTACAGAAATACAAAAAACCTCAGAAGTGAGCAGCCCACTCTTCTTTTCTTTTTTTATTTCGTGACTCACACACTCACAATCCAATCACAGATTAATTGAACAACTAACTCACATCTCATTAGTCTTTGGTTGTCGTAAATTCCATATGCTTTTCAAGCAACACACAAGTTTATAATCAATAGAAAAACACACATCAATACCCACTGTTGTATAGGAGATGAACGTTAACACTCACACAGCTACACATATGGTTTCAGCCCACATAATAAACATTTCTATGTTTAAAAAAAAAACAGCAGCAACGTTTTTCCTTGGCTTAAAAAAAACTCACACCCTAAAAGTTGCCAACTCACCAAATCATCAGTTGCCGCACCACATCTACAAGGATTCTTCACATGCGTTTTTTTGATAGACTTCTACAGCAATCAGGAGATCACATGTTTTAATATCTTTTTAAGATTCCATCGTGATCTAGACAGCAAGTATATTTAATCCAATATGTGATATATATCGCTTCCCTTTTTAAAGACTTCAATTAAAACACAATCTTCATATCTACTACATATCCATTTAAAGCACAACCTCCACTCATCTTCATCAATCCAATTAATAATTTTCTTATATGTCCAATTTAAAATGCACAAACTACATAAGATATATAAAATATATCTTAACAATCTCCCCCTTTTTGGCATTTTTGTCACAACCCTAGCACTCCACATAAATAATCCTAATTGGACATATAAAGATGAAATTGGACATATAAAGATGAAATTTACAATGCTACCCTTAATTAAATATCAAGTTCCAAAGAACATCACAATTATCCACATTTCTTCCCCTTAGGATAAAAAGATGTCAAAAAGCAAGACGGATAGTCACACCTATCTTGTAATCTCCCCCTGAATGGAACATTCACCATAAACAATCTCATGTCTCCCCCTTGGGACAAAACAATATCAAAATGCATAATCATAATGATCACCAAAAGATGCAGTGGAAGAATCATAAGTACGCCATGAAGATACTTTACCCCCATTTAAAACACATGCCAACATATCACTAGTTACTTCAATTCCATCTTCATCAGTCTGATCAAATTCATAAACCCAAGTAATGAACTATAAGAGTTGTCATTATAGTGAGAGAGAGAGAGATACCCAAAAGAGAGAGACCCACACTGATGAGAAAGCTGAGGAGTCTTCGGTAGAGCCAAATAGAAGTCACAATGCAAACTACTAAAAAGATGAGACGACAACGACACCATAAGAAGTAAAGAACTAAAGAAAACACTTTTTTAACTTTTCTTTTCCTTTTTTTGTTTTTTTTAAATAAAAAATTTTCAAAAATGTAAAGCACACTGTCCCTGTGCCCTTCGAAGAATCTTAAACCTGGGCTTATTTCTTGTCTCATTATCTCGGTCATCGGTTTCTTCTTCAGAAGTAACTAACTTGTCCTCTGTTTGACCAGTTACTTTACCGTAACTAACTGTGGATCTGTACAATTTCTTATTTTTCCTTCACTATGTTTTTGTGCTTGTACTTGACCTTTCTAATCCAAGCTTGCTTCGATACTATGGAATGCTGCTGGAAATTTAATGAAGAGCGTCTAGATTTTCAGTTTTGACCCCTTTAAAATATCATTCGTAGTAACTGATAACACTTTGACCTTATATGCTCAACAACTCTATAAACATGACATGTGGGTATAAATCTTCGTCTCTTGTTCGGTGCTTCTACCTCTTGGGCTGATCTGAACATATCAGAATTTTCTTAATTAACTTTCGAATACTCACCTTTATAACCAATGCCTTGAAGATCCCCTTTAACATTACCAATTTCCAACAACTTTTCTAGCTTTTCGGTACCTCCATTTAACATTCTCAATCTCTTTTCGGTACTTACTAATTTCATTCGAGCTTCACCGAGCTCATTTGATGTCAACATCAAATTCTTTTCTAACTCTTGGATGGTGTTCTTCATGAAGAGATTCTCTTCCTTCAAACTTTCATTCTTTCTGCATATTTTCACTCATTTTTCGTACATTAGTTTGTAAGCCTCGTAAATGTTCTTCATTTTATCACTTGACCCACTTTCATCACTGTCATAATATGAAACTGAGCTTTGAGCTAAATCGTTTGCATTTTTCCCGAAATTTTCAATTTACTCACTTTTTCGTCGTCAGTTACTTCCTTCTTGGTTACTGTTAAACAAGTAACTGGACTTTTGCTGTACAAAGTAACTAAAGCATCATTCTTCACGACTTCTTCTTTACTTCCGGATTCGTTATCACTCCAAGTGCTTGTATAGGATTTTCCTTTTCTCTTCTTCATAGTATTAGCACACTCCGCTTGAATATGTCCAAAGTCTTGACACTCATGGCATTGAATTATTTTTACCTTTCTTTCACCTTTTTGAGTTTTAATCTGTAATGCTAATCTTTTGCTTCTTTCTTGCTTACACCTTAAAAGATTCATTTCGAAATTTGTAAAAATTCCGATTACCTTCTCCATTGATAGATCATTGATATCGTGGGCTTCCTCAATTGCTGCAATTTTTAGAATAAATCTTAGAAGTAGTGATCTCAGCGTCTTTTTAACAAGTTTCTGATTGGAATATTTCTTTCCAAGTTGATGCGCCTAATTTGTTATATCTCGCAACCTTTCACGAAAGTCTCCAATAGTTTCATTTTCATCTATCTTCAGTTCTTCAAACCTCACAGCTAACATCTGTAGTCTTGACACTATCACAGATTTGGACCCTTCATAAACAGTCTGCAAAGTATCCAACGCTTCTTTAGCTGACTCACAGGTCGATATCATTAAGAAACGTCCTTCATTAACAGCACTAAAAATCGCATGCAGTGCTTCTGAGTTTTCAAGTGCCCTCTTTTCTTCGGCTCTTGTCCATTTAGATGGGTCTTTCTTAACTACATCTTCTTTATCATTAGCGATCATAGGATGTGTCCAACCGTATTCTACCAAATGCCAAGCTCTCGTGCCCTAAGCTTGAATGAAGACTTTCATCTGGGATTTTCATGCTGGGTAATTAGATTCATCCAATAGTGGCGGTCTAGTAATTGATGCATCCTCTCTCGTAGCCATGTCTGCGAATCTAGGATCTCCACCAACTTGTTACCAAGTTTTGAATCGTTCTCTGATACTAATTGAAAAACTAAAGGGGGTTAATTATTTCGCAACTTTTCGTGAACTTCTTTACCGTCAATAAAATAAAACAAGCAAAATTGAAATAATAAAGAAACACTAAAATTTGGTAACGCAGTTTGGCACTCCTTGCCTACGTCTGCGGGGCCCTCACCCAGCTTAATCACTTTCACGAAAGTACAATAGAATTAATCAAGGCTTTACTGAGCCGACACCACTTAACCCTTGACACTTTCACTCAACCTTACTTCCCGTGAAAGAATTTCACACCCAATAGTACGACCGCTTTGTACTAACCTCAACAGAAGATTCTAACCACTTTCACTCAAAACAATAATAAATAAAAATAGCTCAGGTATTTAATCAACTAAAAATTAAACAACAAATTACTTGAGACAAAAGAAAGACTTCCCTATTGATTTGTCTCCTCCAAATAACCCGACAATGAACTTTCTTCACAGAGATTGATCACTGTGTACCCAAGAAAAACATATATTACCCAATGTGCTGAGCTTCCAAACCAGAAAATAAGACACCCGTGTACCACAGATAACACCCACTCAAGAACGATGATAATGTGTGCAGCCTCCAAACTTGAAAAACACCACACCAATATACGCAGACCACACCCAAAAATAATCCCAACGTATGCTCAGCCATAAGCCACAGAAATACAAAAAACTTAGAAATGCACAGCCCACTCTTCTTTTCTTTTTTTATTTCATGACTCACACACTCACAATCCAATCACAGATTAATTGAACAACTAACTCACATCCCATTAGTCTTTGGTTGTCGTAAATCCCATATGCTTTTCAAGCAACACACAAGTTTATAATCAATAGAAAAACATACATCAATACCCACTGCTATATAGGAGATGAACGTTAATACTCACACAGCTACACATATGGTTTCAACCCACATAATAAACATTTATGTGTTTAAAAAAAAAAGCTGCAGCAACGTTTTTCCTTTGCTTAAAAAAACTCACACTCTAAAAGTTGCCAACTCGCTAAATCATCAGTTGCCGCACGACACCTACAAGGATTCTTCACATGCATGTTTTTGATAGACTTCTACAACAACCAAGAGATCACATGTTTTAATATCTTTTTAGGATTCCATCGTGATCTAGACTGCAAGTATATTTAATCTAATATGTAATATATATCACTTTCCTTTTTAAAGACTTCAATTAAAACACAATCTTCATATCTGCTATATATCCATTTAAAGCACAACCTCCACCTATCTTCATCAATCCAATTAATAATTTTCTTATGTGTCCAGTTTAAAATGCCAACATTAAATAAGATATATAAAATATATCTTAACAAATTATTTAATATCTTAATTATTAATATAAATTAATAATAATTTACTAATATATTATATTATATAATTAGTTAATTAAAATTATTTATTTTAATAAAATAAAATAATTTTTATTGATAATTTATTAATGAATATTATATAAGAAATTAAAAATTTTATCTTTAAATTTTACCTAATATGTAATAATTATCTAAAATAAAAATATAATTACATTAATATTAACAAACAAACATGATTTTGTTTTTATTTAAAAGAAAAATAGAAATTAAAAATTAGAAGTAGAACTAAAATTCTCTAAATCTATCACTTGACTTGCTGTTTATTAATATGTAAAATATGTTTATTCTTATAATAAGTTATCCTAAGTATTCAATGTTCCGAAGAGATTTGCAAATGCCAAGTCAGTCCCTTGCTAAAAACAACGAGAAACGACCATATAATCAGACAAACTATGGGTAAATTCTCAGATTATGATAAAAAAAATTTTCCGTCCGTGATATATGTTAAAATAGGAGGAGGTTCGTAGAAATAAGACATCCCGCCAATAGGAATGGCGGGGTGGGAGAACGTGGACACCACCCCGTCATGGGGGATGGCAGGGTGTCCACCCCGCCATTTTGAATGGCGGGGTGGAGCCTAGCTGTCCACCCCGCCATTACAAATGGCGGGGTGGCCCCGTCAAGTGTCCACCCCGCCATTTACAATGGCGGGGTGGACTCAAAAATTATTTTGTAATTCAACTTAAAAGTTTAGTTTAAAGTTTTATTTTTTTAGAGCTTAATTTTGCTTAGGGTTGTCGTTTTTTATAGCATAAAAAGTTTTTTATTTCAAGGTTTAATTTTATTCTCTCTCACGTCACGGACAGAAAATTTTTTTATAACAAACTGAGAATTTACCCATAAATAGCAGATGTATTAATCTCTAATTTTTTTATTATAAAAAAATT
>JANZXR010000003.1:30838887-30862410 GCA_027575705.1 Erythroxylum echinodendron
TTCTTTTTTTCTTTCTATCGTTTCATGCACAACATACAATACGGTTGACTGCATCCTCTGCAGAAGAAGAATCAGTTCATAGCTAGGATAATTACCTTAAGTATTTTTTTTAAAAGGATATATTAATTAGAAATGTAAGGAAATAATACCAATAATTAAAAAATTCAAATCGATTCAATTATAAAAATCTTAAATTGGCTAACTTTTTCGTTCGATTTTCAATTTTCTTATCCAATTTATTTTGGTAATTTTTGTTATTAAAAATTGATCAATTTATTAATTAGTAAGTCAATTTTTATAAATTAATAAATTTTTATAAATAAAAATAAATTAATTAATTTTCATTTAACACTTTTTTTTCAATTAAACTTTAAATTAATCAATTGATGATAGAACAATATTTTTCAATTATATTTCAAATTCTTTAATTTTATTTAATCTTAACTAATTTTATAACAGTCTAATACCGATTGAATCTTTTAAATCATACACCTACTGTTTTTATCAGTTTAACTTCCCGTTTGGACCTTAAAACATTTCTCTCAACAATTATATGTTACGTTATATGCATGATTCTTTCCCCAGCGACTTCGTCATTATCATCTAAACTTGCGAAAGTCTAACCTTTTCCATACGAAGTACTGAATTCTACTAAATAGACTCTATTAGTAAGTAAATGAAAAATTTTCAAATAGCAGATATGATTTCTTTTATTGCTCAGAACTAACAATAACAAAAGAGTCGAGTCAGATCCCGACCTAACTGACTTTTTTGTTGAGTACGACACAAGTAGTGTTCCAGAAAAACTACTTTTACTGGACACAATAACATCTGCTAAAACTTGGAGGAACCCCATGAATTTAATTACTGTCATAGGAACAAACTGTCGCCAATCTCTTCAGAGGAACCTTCGTAAACCCTGGAAGCTTTAGTTTATATCCTGAAAAGGCAATTTGAAGGCAAGTTTATATAACCGAAACAGCTGGACTAGCAAATTAATTAAGAACAAGTGAAACATGCATTAACGTTGCTGTACTCACTGCTGGTAATAGATATACATAGATCCAGCGCCATTAGTGTACGAAATCTTGTCATATGCTTCTCTTGACAAAGCCATGGTATCTGTACAAGTACGACAGTAGTCTACAATCTTCACTCGCACTGTCTTCTGGTCTTTGCAAGCGCTTTGGCAAGTTACTGCGAAAGTTTGCCCACAAGCTAAACCACCGTTCCAAAGTGTCTTTCCTACTTGAGCAACCATAACACCCTGCTTATGTTGACCAAAGCAAGCAGAAGCTGCATTGCACGTACAGAGTAAAGGAAACATATGTCAGAATCTATATAACAAGTGATATATATATTTGTGTGTGTGTGTGTGTGAGTGCAAACTGGGATATCAGTCAAATGGTTGTCTGTAATTAAAATGTTGAATTACGCGTGTAGGGAGGATCATAATAAGTTGCAGTCCCGTATCTAGAAACTTGGGCATAAGCCTTCAGGGAATAGCTCGAACTTAGCATCAAACTGACTAGGGTTAAAACAGAAATGTAGCTCTGGAGTCTCAATGCCATGGTTTCCGAGTCGTATCTTGGTTTCTCTGCCTTTATGTACGAGCGTTTGTATATTTAATAAATGGAGAGGACTGTATTTATAGCAGAAAACTAGCTTGCTGATCTAGATAATCAATCACAGAAGTCCGTACCTTTTCATTGTCTTTAAACTTCAACTTACTATCACATCTTACAACGAGAACAGATAAATTGATGGCTTAGAAGTTGTTACAAATCTGATATATTCTCCAATCGAGATTGCGAAAACCGTTCTTTAGTTACTTTTGTCTTAAGCATTAACTGTTCGGCCATCAAAACCATTCGTCTTCTGGAAATATGGTTGCACACAAAAGAGTTTGAACAATCCTGAAATCTGAATTTCCAAATTGGCGAAGATATCACTGAAAGAAACACAATCTTTGATGCAACCTAATTGCACAATTTACAAAATTACTAGAAAGATTCTCTAGTTGATTATCCATTCATCTTGTAATAAGTGGATCGTTAACCTCAGTTTAAAATAATAATTAATTGTAATTATTTTAAATTATTAATTTGATTAATGTATAATTAATTAAGATTAAATTTTAAAATTAAACTAAATAATTGTGTTAGTAATATTTTATTGGTTTACGTATATTATTTATGTCACATATTTTATTTAAAAAAGTCTAAAATAATAAATTATTTTAAAATTACGAAAATTATGATACTTTTAAAATTAATTCTGTCTACCATTATTCTGAAAGTTGAAGTAATATATCTGGGCTTCATAAGTTCTAAGCCCAACCTTCTTAATATCAGGAGCTGGACTGGTTTACAATTACATTTAGGTAAAGTCCAGACATATTTTTGGTCCTGCCTATCAGGAGGCCCAATAACATTACAATAATACCTGTGTAACATGTTTTGTTGTAGCCTTACTATTCTTCCGCGACTTTTTTGGTATCGTTAGGATGACAAATAATTATATTTTAAAAACTAGATCGAAAGTTAAATTTATAAATTAAAAAATTTAGAGTTTAATAGGTTTAATTGGTATTAGGTTGTCACAAAATTTATTAAAGATTGAATAAAATTAAAAATTTTAAAATATGATCAAAAGAAATTATTGTTATATATAAAAAATTTAAGTTTAATTAAAAATGTTAAATATAAATTAGTTGATTTATTTTAGTTTAGAAGAAATTATTAATTTACGAAAATTAACTGATTAATTAATAAATTGATCTATTTTTAATAACAAGAATTATTAAAATAAACTGAACTGAAAAGTTGAAAACTGAGATGAAAAATTAAACAATTCAAAGTTTTCGTTTAATTTAAAGTTTTCATGATTAAACTGATTGAATCTGTTGAATTTTTTAGTCATCGGCAAAAAGCATTATCAAATTCAATTGGGTCTAAAATCCATTTAATTTAAAATGATCATATTAAGTTTAAATTAATTAAAATTAAAATTAATTCATAATAGTCTTAATAGTTCGATTAAATTCTCTATTATAAAATTACAAACTACATCGAATTTTCACTTTCAACTTTTGGTGAATGTGGATGTTTCGTATTACTTCCAAATTTAGTTTTTGTTTATATTTTTTTTTTATTTCTATAACTTTTGCAAAGGTAAAAGTGATATTTAGAAACTTTTACCATTATTTTTTATTGTTTTCATTATTCTGTGAAAGATTTCTCATAACTATTAAAAAGTAATTGCAATTATACTGCAGAAATTTAATAATTTGATTTGAATTTTTTTTAGAACAAAAAAACCTATAATTGATATCATTTATATGCGTATTAGATAAACTTTCAGATTGACTTAATAATTTGTAAATTACGCTAATCGGATATTTTGCATTAGGCAAGTCTTGTATGACAGACTCGATTAAAAAAGTGTAAATAAGAGGATTCAAACACAAAATCTTTTGACTCTATACCTCGCCCACTCTACCAACTTGACCAGACTAAGAGGCAAAATATTTGTTCATGCTGCTTTATCAAACATTGGTAAATAGACATGTTATTGTATATGCAACGGAGCATAAAACTGGTAAAAGGCGAATCTGCAAAGATGAACTTGTTCAACAGACAATACATCGTGAAGCAATGATTTCCTTAAACTAATTCGTCAACGATGAATTGCATGGCCCTTCTTTCATTGGATATAAACGTCTTTTATTGGAGAATAAATCTAACCGAGAAACACTGCACTACTGTTTACTGAAACTTGTAGGGATCCCATGGGGATGGGGCCTGGCAATCTCAAACACTCTGCATTTCTGGAAGCTCTAGTTTTGAGCCCTGAGAAAACCATTCGAAGGCCAGTTTTTATAATCACCTCTTAACATGTAGCCAATAAGTTAATTAAGACTTATGTAATAACAGTGTCAATGTACTGACTCTTGGTAAGAGATATTGATCAATCCACCACCATTAGTGTAAGAAATCTGATCGTACGCTTCTTCTGATAAAATCATAGTAAACTCGCACTTATAACAGTGTTCCACAATCTTCACAGTCACTGGTGTTTGGTCTCTGCAACCGCTCAGGCAAGTTACTTGGTAGTGCTTCCCACAAGCCAGACCATTGTTCCAAAGTTCTTCTCCTACTTGAGCAATCATATTACCCTGTTCAGCGTACCCATAACAAGCAGAAGCTGTATTGTACATATACAGAAAGAAAATTAAAAGAGGTGAGGAGTTCGTATAAGCAGTGAAAATTAGCTTGAGATTGCATGCAAAACTTGGAAATTTTTGTTTTGTTATAAGATGTTTAATTACGCATGTACGGAGGCTGGTAATGGGTTGCATTTCCTGTAGCTTGAGCATAGGCCGTCAAGGAATAGCTTGAACTTAGCAACAAAGTAACGAGGGTTACAATAGAAATGGAGTTCTGAAGTAGCATTGCCATGGCTTTTCGAGCTATGTCTTGTCTACCTTGTCTTGATGTTTGATGATCAAAATGAAATAAGAAGAATAAGGATATATTTTATGGCACATACAAGCAGTGGAGACGAATGATATTTATAGCAGAAAGCTTGCTTGGTTCCTGATATAATCAAACTACAATTATTAATTACAGCGTTCGATAATATCCTCAGCCGGCCGATTAACAAAGTTTAAAACGTGGGATTTCATTAACGTTGTTGAGTGTTGAATGTTACAAGGAGTCTATCTAGGAGTTGGCCAACAATTCCATATCTCAATCAGTAAGGAGAGCCCTTACAGATGTTTTGAGCAGCCTTGTCTGTATCGCCTAAACAAGAGAAGTTGCATGTAGAGAAAAAAAAAAGAAAAAAGAAAATGAGTTTTAAGAAGAAAAGGTTGATTTTTTATGAACCAACAACCAAAACAAAAGAGTAATCTTTTAATAACTGAACCATAAGTTAAAATAATAAAATGAAAAGTTTAAAATTTAAAAGATTCAATTGATATTGGGCCATCGTAAAATCTTTAACTTTTGAAATATATTTAAAGAAATTGTCTTTAATTATCGAAAAATTTGAAGCTTAATTAGAAAACATATTGTTAAATAAAAATTAATTTATTTATTTTAGTTTATAAGAAATTAGTAATTTACAAAAATTAACCAATTACTTAATAAATAGATTGGTTTTTAACAATGAGAATTATTAAAATATATCGAACCGAAAAGATAAAAACTGAACTAAAAAGTTAAACAATTTAAAGTTTTTACAGCAATGCAAAAGAGTTTTAGTAAGAGTTGGCCTGCATATGATCTAGGGTTTATTTGTCATAAAATTAAAGTTAATCACTTAATCTTGTTTTCATTTAAAAAATTTTAAAGGAATCCAAATTTTGTTGGAGAGATTACAAAAGTTTAAAAACTCTTTTAAGATTTTTTAGTTATTAAATTAATTAAAATTTTGTATTAAATTTAAGTGAAAATTTTTAAATAAAATAGAATATAAAAAATTAGATATAATTAAAAAGCTTTATATGTTTGTAATGAACCAATAATTTTTTTAATAAATCTTATGTAAAAATTAAACATCATTAATGAAACTGTTAGTCCGAAAAGAAGTGTAAAAGCAACACGTTTAATGAAAGCTTGAGGCTAATAAAGAGTCAGAGATCTGTTTAATCTCTAACAGCCTATGACCTCACCAACTTACTTTTGTTTTGATCCAAAGCTAAATGATGAGGAATGCTTAACCACTACTTTCTATTTTCATCTTCCATTAGGACTCTCTTTGCTTCTCTCCCATCTTCACCACCAGTAAGTTCTGATCTGTTTTTATCTTATCATGTTCTTACCTTTTTCACTTTTTGATGTTTTGTCTTCGCGTCTTATTTCCTTTTATGATCATTATGCATTTTAATCCACTTTCATAATGCCCCTTGGAAGACAGCATTTTTTGTTGTCAGTTCATGGGATATTTACAATGATTCTTATTAATTTGCTCTTATATTGGTTTATATAGGGCAGATTTGATCCAGCAATAAGAATTTAAGGTTTGGCTGGTTCTAACTCGAGAATTATTAGAAAACCAGAGCTAGATTAGTGAATGCATGACCTTAGCTTTACAAATTGTGGGGTTTTTTATTCTGATAGATTCTGATAATTTCATGTAACATACTGAAGTCGAGACATTAAGATCACCAAAGAAAATGTCTTCTGATCCTACACCTTATGCACCCAAAAAGATTCTAATAACTGGTGCAGCCGGTTTCATAGCCTCTCATGTTACCAATAGACTAATCAAGAACTACCCTGAGTACAAGATTGTTGCCCTTGACAAGTTGGACTATTGCTCTAGTCTCAAGAACCTTGCCTCATGTCGCTCCTCGCCAAACTTCAAGTTCGTGAAGGGTGATATTGCTTGTTCGGATCTTGTAAACCATCTTCTGGTTGTTGAGGACATTGACACTATTATGCATTTTGCTGCTCAAACCCATGTGGATAATTCCTTTGGGAACTCTTTTGAGTTCACCACCAATAACATATACGGTACCCATGTTCTTCTTGAAGCCTGCAAAGTTACTAAGCAGATCAGGAGGTTCATTCATGTCAGTACTGATGAAGTTTATGGAGAAACTGACATGGAGACTGATATTGGAAATCCCGAGGCTTCTCAACTCCTTCCTACAAATCCTTATTCTGCTACAAAAGCAGGGGCTGAAATGCTGGTTATGGCATATCACCGATCTTATGGCCTCCCTACCATTACTACCAGAGGCAACAATGTGTATGGCCCTAACCAATACCCAGAAAAACTCATCCCAAAGTTCATTCTCCTTGCCATGAAAGGAAAACAGCTGCCAATTCACGGAAATGGTTCAAATGTGAGAAGCTATTTATACTGTGAGGATGTTGCAGAAGCATTTGATGTGATACTTCACAAGGGGGTGATTGGTCACGTCTATAACATTGGGACCAAGAAGGAGAGACGAGTCCTGGATGTGGCAGCGGACATCTGCAATTTATTCGGGCTAGATTCAAACAAAGCTATAAAGTTCGTTCAAGACAGACCTTTCAATGATCAGAGATACTTCTTGGATGATCAAAAGCTCAAGAAGCTTGGTTGGTGGGAGAAGACTCCATGGGAAGAAGGACTGAAGATGACAATGGAATGGTACACCAAAAACCCCAATTGGTGGGGCGATGTTTCAGCAGCTCTGGACCCACATCCACAGGTGGCAATGATAAGTAATTCGAGTGATGATTCATGGTTATGGGAAAGTTCATGCGTAAGCAATGCAAAAGAAAGTTCTTATAGCACTAGCAGTTCAGGCATGAAGTTCCTGATATATGGGAGGACTGGTTGGATAGGGGGATTGTTGGGAAAGCTCTGTAAGGACGCTGGTATTGCATTTGATTATGGAAAAGGAAGACTTGAAGATAGGAAATCGATCGTGGAAGATGTGAACACAGTAAGACCAACTCATGTGTTTAATGCTGCTGGAATCACAGGAAGGCCTAATGTTGATTGGTGTGAATCACACAAGGTGGAAACTATTAAGACTAACGTTGTAGGAACTCTGACTCTGGCAGATGTTTGCAAGGAGCATAATCTTCTAATGATGAATTTCGCAACAGGTTGCATATTTGAATACAATAAGGAGCATCCACAAGGTTCGGGGATTGGATTCAAGGAAGAGGACAAGCCAAACTTCATTGGTTCGTTCTACTCCAAAACAAAGGCCATGGTGAATAACACAAAACCTTCTTTTTTCTTTTCTTGCTATAGAACTTTTAGCATCTGTGACATAACAATTCTGTTAAAGGAAGCTAAATTAGTATCATGATGTAAATAAAGCAGTTTCATGAACATGGTTAAACTACAGGTAGAGGAGCTACTGAAAGAATATGAAAATGTCTGCACATTGCGAGTCCGAATGCCTATATCATCTGATCTCAGTAATCCAAGAAACTTCATCACCAAAATTGCTCGTTATGATAAAGTGGTGAACATTCCAAATAGCATGACGGTTTTAGATGAGCTCCTTCCAATCTCCATCGAGATGGCCAAAAGAAATTGCAGAGGCATATGGAACTTCACAAATCCTGGAGTAGTGAGCCACAATGAAATTTTGGAGATGTACAGAGATTATATAGACCCTAAATTCAAATGGGTCAATTTCAATCTGGAAGAACAAGCCAAGGTTATAGCAGCACCAAGGAGTAACAATGAGCTGGATGCTACAAAGTTGAAAACTGAGTTTCCTGAGTTGTTGTCCATTAAAGATTCAATCATTAAATACGTTTTTGAGCCCAAGAAGAAGACTTAAACACTCCAGTTACCGATTGGAACTGTAACTACGCTGCACAAACTTAAGGGCACTCATTCTTTTTTTTTTTTGCCTTCAGGCCTGGTGTAACTAGTAAGATTTCTCTATTACCAGCTAAATTCTTTCCATTGAAAACTTTTTTCTCACTAATATTGCTTCTCTGACATGGGTTCCCTATCTGCAAGTGCAACTTCTCTTCTGTGTTCATTCTGTTGAAACAATTCCAAGCTATGCATTTTAAAACTGCAAGCATGTTGGTTTACCTATCCAGATGGTTCAAGATCTCTTCTTTTTTAAAACTTTTCTGGTTCATGCCTGGTGAGAATTTTCCATTGTCTTTCAATTATTGGATCCTTTCAATGTGAACTTACTTTTATGGGTTTCTTTACCTAAATTTGTTGGCAAGATAATAAAATTTTGTCATATCAACCACCAAAGTTTTCTATTTTTCTCTTTTGCAAATGGTTTATGTATCAAGACATACCAAAGAGTAGTCTAATTAGGACCAGTTGATCTTATCTCCACATCCTGATTAGGACAAACGAAAGAGGAATCATGAACGATTGAACCAAATAAAAGTCCTAATTGCCAATAAGCTTTAGCTCAACTAACAACTACTCCTAAAACAGGTTCAAAAAATGAAGACACATCTTTCGCTAAACCAATCTAAGCCGAACTGAGTTGGCTCTCCCAAAGTCAGAGAGAGACGAGGAGTATTCTTGAGGTCACGAATTTGTTGTAATTGTTGGGTGTACAGGCATATATGGGCAGCTCCAACACGCATACCGGAGAACTAGGTCGGAGTGTGCACGTAGCTTGGTGGGATGGTAAAGCCGACAAAGGCGGTGTTGATGATCCAACTATGGCGATTCAGAATGATCAAGTTCCTGGAGACATGAAAGTGAAAAATAATTAGTCAAGGTGGTATAAATGCCTTGTCACAACTGAAACTTGGGAGAAGCAAGACGATCAAAATGATTGGTGAGCTTCAAATGCCCGCCGAGGCCTCGGAGCCTGTATAGATGATATAGTAAAATATTATTTATTATTTTATATTTTATTCTAAACTTCCAACTTAAATTTAAGGTAATTTATTTTTACTGTTTAGGATAAAATGAGATATAATATGAAATCCTCCCCTTTTATCATATTTTATTTTATTATATTATAAATAAAATCTTCCTCTTTTATCATATTTCATTTTATTATATTATAAACTCTCCTCTCCAATAATGAAATAATATTAACTTTACTCTATCATATTAATAACTACTAAACCAAACATACCTAAATGAAGAATAGGGAAGATTTCTAGCTATTATCTAAAAGTCATATGCAAACCAATATTAAACAAATCATTAAATGGAAGACAGCATATTTAAAAAATGTAGTTAATGCTCAAGATTTCAAAATTATAAAATCTTAATAATTCTGTTTTAAATTATTTTTATTGATATAATATATCTACTTAAAGCTACGTAAATATCTATTTGTTTAAAATTTAAAAGATTCAATAAATCATCATATAATAAAGCTAAAAATTGAATAAAACTTTCTTTGACTATTAAAAATTTTAAAATATAATTAAAAATTAAATTAATAAAAATTAATTGATTTATTTTAGTTTATAAAAATTTATTAATTATTAAAAATTAACTGATTAATTAATAAATTGATCCATTTTTAACAATCAAATCGAATTATAAAATTAAAAATCAAACTAAAAAATTAAAAAATTCAAAATTTTTACGACCAAGTTTAACATTTTAAACTAAATTATTAAAATTTTAAAATTTTATTTTTAAAGACAAGAAAGGATTGGACTTTATAACCTTTTAAGTTCTCGCTGATCAGGACTCCTTCAAGTATTCCCTAGTACTTATATTTTCAGTTATTTTCTGTTTTTAATGAATTATTTCTGTAACATTCATCATTCATCATTCGTATATTGCATATGAATCCACTAGAAACAGGTTCTAGTGGGTGATAATTTCAGACTAGGTGATGATGACGATGAAAAGGAAGAATCAAAAAATTTAAAAATTGAATTTAAAAAAAAACAAAAATTGAACACTTTAACATTAATTATCCCTTAAATGAGAATCAATATCATATTTGATGCTGCAATCCAGTAGACTTCTTTTACACATGTTTGGAAATTCGTCCGACCAGAATTGAGATACATAATCCTTTTCTAGTAGCAATTTCAAAAATTACTAACTCGGACCACCTGAGCAAAAAGAAAAATATATCCAGTAACAATTGTTTGATGATATACAATCTGCTAATTAACAAAAAAAAAAAAAAACAAGGCCTGAAAACTTGCCCGCTTCCAATATATACAACCGGTGATGATTGATTACAATTTCGGAAAGGATGTCTGTGAAATACTGTGATAATCCTAGGACTATGGTGACTGGTACAGCCCTTGGTTGGCTTCAAGTGAACAAACTATTTTCTCTGTATTTGTAACAAAAACCTGTCTTTATTTGAAGCAACCAAGCAATCTGAGATTTATAGAAGTAAAATGGAAAATCCCAATTGCCTGGCTGAGATCAATAATTAATCAATGTGAATCTAACTCCAACATCAGGATCAATGCCCATGAGAGGCACGACTCTGGACAAAATCCCATGGCTCCGTACTCACCTAGACTTCGAAACTACTGCAAACCTGTGCAACAGTGAAACTGTAAATTTACACAAACTACAAGCAAAGCTGACAAAGCTATCGACGTGAACAGAATCCAGAAGTGTTGACTATGAATATAGGAGTATTTCCAATTGCTTGCAAATTGACACTGCATATTACATAATAATGAACAGATACGGATGGTAAGAAAATCGGGATACATGCATAACTAAAGCGATAACTTAACGCACATAAAATGAATCTAAAGTAGATAGTATATTGAAGTAAGAAAAGGACTAACCGGTCAAGCTTCTCAAAAAACAAAAGTTGCAAGAAGTGTATGCAATACTGCCCAATATAAGATAATACTGAGCCGTAAAGCAGGCTGTCGCATCAATGCCCGATCACATGAAACCCTGGTAATGCATGTAAGAGCTCAGTTTAGTCCAGCTATCAATCCAAACATATTGGATCAACAGGAGACAAAAAGTACACAACAGAATCCTACCATAGGCCATCAACCATGTCTGTTAAAGGTCTTGTAAATTTTGGGACGATTCTAGACGAAGTGAGGGACTTGAAACCATGAACTGGGTAAGGAGGGGAAAAATGAGTCAGTGGGATTGAAGAATCAAATTGACTGAAGAAATGAACATGTTAGTACCTCTCCTATTGATCAGCCTATACTACCTAAGCAACCTAAGCCCATTAAAACTTATATTCGTACGAGCAAGTTGGGAAAACGGGAATCTTATGAGTTTGTTATAGTTAGTTATGTAGAGTGGAGAGAAATTCCCCTTTTCCCAACTTGCTCCTACGAGCATAAGTTTTAATGGTCTTAGGTTGCTTAGGTAGTTTAGGCTGATCAATAGGAGAGGTACTACAGAACAAAAATGTCATAATCCTGGAGGACTACCTTTATCATCATCCTCATCCTCCAGTCGAGTGTTGCCTTCTGGATCCATATCAATACCAATAGCAACTTGATCATTGTTGGCCTTGCGTAAACTGCGAACTTTAGATGCAGTGGATGGTCCAGGTGCTGCCCATTTATTTATCTGCATGAAAGTTCATCATAATCCGTAAATAAATGTTATAGGAAGGACAATTTCTTAACATTGGATAGAAAAGGGAAGGAATATGTCAAATTTCCCTTCATAAGGCAATGACACCAAATGCTGTTAAAATAACATGTAGGTATACAATTTTGCAAACAACCTAACAAGCGAACATAGATTTTGCCTGCATTACAGCTTGAATATTTTTTTATTAACAAAACAAGTCCTACAAAAAAGAGAGGGAGGGAGAGGCGCAGATGGGCGGCAGAGTTCCAATAACGCTCTATATTTATGACTACAAATGCTTTAAAACCACGGAACAGATCTCAGAAAGCATATGTTACTGTTTATTTTTCTCAGAATGCGTAGGTATGCAATAGCATTGGTACAACAGAGAACTCACCACAGGTTCAACTTCCACAATCTCGGATACTACAGTGCTAGGTCGTCCTGAATCCCCAATTTCCTCAAGCATATTTAGCTGGGATTCTTTTTCATGCAAAGTTTTCTGAAGAACTTCTTCTCTGCGTGTTAACTCATCCACTTTTTTCCTCTCCACCTGTAACAATGAATCCCTGCTCTGTGCAACTGCTCGTACATTCTCCAATTCCGATAAAATAGATGTGATCTTTTTTTGAAGCAAATCCTTGTAATCATTCACATGACTGCTATCATTGAGATTCAAATCTTGGATCCCAAGTGGAAAAATCAATGAATCTAACCACTTCAATAACTCATGAATCTCATCTGAATTTCTCATACTGATCGCTTGAGAAGCAACAAGAGCATCATTTGTGCATCTTGTGACTTCTTGTCTTAAGAATGAGATCTCAGCATCACGATCATGCAACTGAGATTGAAGCTTTTCAACTTCTGCAACGAGACCTTCTGAAAAAGAATGAAGCTCATCAAATTTGCTCACTGTAGTGGAAAGTTTTTTGAGAACCTTCACTCGTGATGTTTCAAGAATTTCAATATCTGCCTCTTTTTGTTTGACAACTTGTTGCAAGCCCTCTATTTTGTTATTAAATTCTTCCATCTGAACCTCCTCTTCATCAAGAGCTTGCATAAGAGCTTCAATTTCTGTTTTTAAAAAAATTGCATCCATTATTAGTAACATCTAGAAGTAATACAATAATTCGGCAATTGCAAAAACTTATAAAGCTAACCTTGGTCCTTAGCAGTGAGCACGTCAGTCAGTGATCGGATCCGCTCCTCTAATTCTTTTGAAATCACTTGGCCAGCTTCAAGTTCCCTTATTCTCTGCTCCAATGTACTTTGCTCTCCCAACATTATTTCCACCTGTTTCTCCAATTCAATTTCATGAGCCTTTGAAGATTGAAGATCTAGCAAGTAGCTTGCCATAGAGGATTCAGCTTCCTTAATTTGATTGACAAGGTCCATGCAAATCCTCTCTCTCTGAATGTCTTTCTCCTGCAGCTCTTTCTGCAGATTTGATATCATAAATTTCATTTCATTTTTCTCACCTTCTATGATTTCACTTCTAAAAGAAGCGAATTCCTTCACAGTTGTCAGTAATCTTTGCGATAACATCTTGACATGTTCCTCAGATGAAACATAATTTTGTAAATTTGAAGCACGTTCACCATCAACAGATGCTGTCAGTTCTAAATTCATTCCAACATCTCCAGAGATCAAATTGTTCCCTAGAACTTCAGCTTTTATGTTTTCAATTTCAAGTAAGGAACTGGTGCAGGCTTCATAGAGCAAGGCATTCTTCCTGCACAACACAAGAACTTCCGCTTCTTTTTCTTTCTTGATCAATTCTATGTTTTTGATGTCCCTCCTCATGGACTCAAACGACTCTTTCTGAGATGTCAATTCTCCGAATAATATCCCCATTAGTTTAGAAAGAATGCTAGCTCTTTCATGCAATGCAACTGAGTGTTTGTTTGACATTAATTTCAGACCATCAATTTTTTCCAAAAATTCTTGCAAAAATCCAAAAATTTCTCCAACGGAATGATCGTCAAAGTGCTCTGGTGTCTTGCCTTCTGAAGAAGTTTTTGTTGGCTCGAAATTCACCTGAAAAGTGATGAAAAGAGTTATGCATGCAATACAAATCTTCAAAACAAAAAGCTGAAGCAAGCAGAGTATAATCTGTGTGGAAGAGAAGTTTTAGGTTGGAGTGGTACAGAAAATACCTTGCTCTGAGAACCATCAATGGCATCCAATTCACTGAAAAGTGGAACAAGAACCGAATGATTAGTTTCTAGACCTTTAAGATATGATTCCGTCCCAGCCTGTAGATCTCGTAGAAACTCCAACACCTTAGAGAAAACATTGGCTAGGAAATTATGAAAATCAATGAAACTTCTGTCTAACTGAGATGCAGTAGATTTTAACTCCATTAGTTCAGAATGAAGTTTCTTTTTCTCCTGAGCATGAACAGAGGACAACTTTTCAGAACATGAAAGGGCCTCAGTTTTGGCAGCTTTAAGTCCATCCTTTTCCTTGGCAAGTTCCGCAAGATCAAAAGTGGCTTTTTCCAGCTCCTCCTGAAGATCATCATTCCTATCCTGAACTTCCTTCAGCTCTGCAAGCAAAAGCTCAGCTGCTCTTCTAGATTTTCTAGACTCTTGCTCAGAAGATGCCACAGCATCATGTAAATGTTGACATAGATTTCCAATATGTTCCAACTTCCCAACTGGATCATCATCAGATATTGCACCACCAGCATCAATCCCTCCTAGAGTCTTCAAAATCATGGATAAGGTATGCACCTTTTCCTGCAACATATGCTCTGTTTCAGCTAAATGATTCTGCAATGAAAAGCTTTCAGATTCCAGAGCTTCTACCCTTCCACAGTAACTGGTTAAGTCTCTCAGCCTTTGCTCACATTCAGCAAGGGCAAGTTGTTTGTGCTTGATATCAGATTTCTGTTGGTCCATCTCCGTGCTCATCTCTTCAATCGTTTGTTTTAAACCATCTCGTTGTTGTAGCAAAGTTTTTCCCTTTCTCACTGCAACATTCAATTTCTCTCTTGTGGAGGCAGATTTCTGTTCCTCCTGACTAAGAAGCTCCTGCAACTCCATCCTCTTTTTATCAAGTGTTTCAACTTCACAAATCAATAATTGTTGCTTCTCCATATAACTATCTCTTTCTTCCTTTGTGTTGATCAGTTCCTTCAAAGTCTCCTCAAGTTTTTTCTTCAGACCAACCAAATTTGGGTCCTCTACCTCCAGTGTTTTACTATTCATAACAGAGTCATCTGATTCATCCATATCTCGTGCATCACTGTTCCCTTCCTCAACAAGATTTGCATTAGAGCCTGGAAATTTGTTTTTTTCTACCGTATCACGGTACTCTAGCACAAGATAATTCTCTATTAGCTTCCTCAATAATCTCTCCAAGTTTTCTGCACTGCTTTCAGCGCAAACAAGATCTTTAGTACCAGGATCCTGCAACACATTACAAATCAAATTCTGTAATTGGCCTATTTTGCCATCAATCATCTGTAGATCTGCCTCACTTTCAAGCTTCTCAGCCAATTTATCCTGTAGAACAGTTACTTCATTCTGAAGTTTCCCAGAGTCAAGTTCAATCTGAATTATCTTTGATGTAAGGTTACTGTTATCAGACATCAGATTTTCCAGTCTTTCAGAAAGACTCTCTCTCTCATGAATAACTGCTTGAAGTTGCATCGCCATATCAGATGTTCTCTTCTGGGACTCCTCCAACTGTGCATTTAGGACAGATATTTTCTTTTGTGACTCTTCCAAGTCAACATTGAATGAATTACACTGGTTTTCAAGTTGATCAAGACTCTGCAGGAGAGAGAGTCTCTCATGGTTAGCCTCCGAAATTGCACTTCCCAGCCACTCAATTCTATCCTCAGTTTCCATGGAGCGCAAATGTGAAGGCATGCTGATCCTGTCCAACAGTACTTCCCATCTCTGCACCATGTGATTCCTTTCCAGTAAGGATTGCTCCAGCATTTCATTCTGTTCAGCCAACCCGAAAAACTTACTTTGAAGCTCCTCATACTTTCTTCTAATATCATCTGCTGAATTTGAACTGGGTTGCGCATCATCTTTCCAGTCTGTTTCACCAAAACCAGTATCTTGATATGAACCTCCTACAGAGCTTTTCTGTTCCCAATCAATGGGAGGAAAAGGGTGTCCAGTAGCTGACCTGGCTAACCAATCAACCTTCTCAATTATATCTCTTGCATGAAAATCCTCAGGTAAATCCAGATAGTCTAAAATTTCTTCTATCCTCTGGAGTACAGAATCTTTTAGAAGGAACGATTCCCTCAATGTAGTAGCTGAGTTTCGAATGTATGAAAGCTCAGATTCCAAAGCTTCCACACGCTCGCCTGCCTCAGAATAGGTCTTCAATTTGGCTTCTAGCTCATGCAGCCTGGCATCTTTCAACTGCAACTCCTGTAAGCATCTTTCTAGTTCACTTGATGTCTCAGCTAGGGACTGTTTAAGATTGTCACGTTGCACAATCAAACCCTTCCCTTTGGCAACAGCAATGCTGAGCTTCTCTCTAATAGACGACACCCTCTGCTCTGATTGTTCAAGTTCACTTGCTTTCTCCTGTAACTCAGATTGTGTGGCAATGAGGGCACCCTCCACCGTGTTTATGCGTTCCTTTAAGAGCTGGATTTCATGTTCATGCTGAAGTTTCAAAGCATTTAGCTCATTCACTGATTCTTGAAATTCTGTCAGTGCCATCTCCTTAGATCCAAAGTCTTCTCTGGATGACCGAACCTCTTCATCAACCTCCTTGTACTTGCAGATAAGCAAGGACACCAGTGACTCTAAACACGAAAAGGGAACCAAATCCAGCTCCGCCTGAGAACTTTCCAGCTTCAACACAATTTGAACATCTTCAATCAATTTTTTCAAAGAACTTAAATCAATACACCTTTTATTCAATTCCTCAACATCTTTTATTCGACTCACCAATTCCAGATTAAGATTATTATTCAATGACTGAAGCTGCATCCTCTCAGCCAGAAAATTCTGCAGTTGCTCCAAAAAATTTTCATAACTTGCATAATATAACAGATCAGGCAATTTCTCATATTGTACACTGACTCCAGTTTCAACCATGGAACTAGATGAATCAATCAGAAGCTTGCTTAGTTCATGATATAATCGGTTCAATGTTTCATTTGCAACTTCATTCTTTTCAAGTAACCAATTATTCTTCCCATTCACTTCTTCCAACAATTTCAAGGTTTTTTCACGATCTAAGCTAGTATCATCAACTTTCTCTTTCATATCTTTGATCATCTCAATAGCCAAATCAACAGAAGCAACAACCTGTTTAACAACATCCACAGAACCATGATCCCCAGTTGATAATGTGGAGATTGAGAATCCCATGGAATCACCAAGCCTTTCCATTGCATCAGAAATGCAACTAATACCAGAATCCCATTGTTGCTCAGCTGCCAATGCCTTCTCAGCTGTCTCCTTTTGGACATTTTGCAGTTTATCAAGAAGTATAGATGTCATCTCAGAGCTCTGCTGCAAGTCATGCAACTGATTCTGTAATTCTTCAATTTTTGATTCATAATGAACCACTTTTTCTTCAAGCACACTGTTTTCTGCTTTAAGAGTGGTGCCATGCTGTTTTAAGGTTTCATAACGAGCCTCATCCTCCTTGGCCTTCTCTTCAACAGCCAACAAATGTTGCTTCAGAGTTTCATAAAGAACCCCAAGATCAATGTTGGCTAATTCTAAATTGCTGCTATGTACCATTAGTGCCTCATGCTGAACCTTGAGTTCCTGCATTGCAAGATTGCTGGTATTTCTATGATTCAGCTCCACCATGAATGCTGAACTAACATTCTCAACATCTAGGAGCAACTGCTTCAGCACTGCCTTCAAATTTCCTGTATGCTCTTTTGTTGATGCAAATGAATCAGTTGCAGAAGATTGATCCTCTGCTGACGCACTATCACCTGCCTCATGTTCCTCATGATGCACCTTTGACTCAAAAGCTTGGATCAGTTTTGATACTGCTGGAGCTGCAATTTTGTCGCCGGATCTACTCAATGCTGCTGGCATTCCTTGAATTGCCTTTTCAAGTTTAAGCAAAACTTTATTTGCATCATCTATGTGTCTCTTTAAGATCACTAAGCCAGAGGAATCATCAGAGCCTTGTTGTTGAATCAGCTCACCAGAAATGACATCGTGCAAAATGGAAATAGTAGCTTCATAATCTTGTTTTCCATCAATCTGGAGAGGAAGTACCTCATCAAGTGCATTATCACAAGCCCTGCTCTGTTGTTCAGAACTTTCAAGTTGATTCTGAGCTAAAACCGGACATGATATTTGATGCCCAGCATCAATATCCTTTAACTTAGTTTCACATAAATCCAAGTTGCTTTTAAAAAATATATTCTCTTCAGTTAGATGTTCAACACGCAATCTCATTTCTCTTAGTTCAGCCTCCAGCTGCATGTAATCCTCCTGATCTTTAGCCAACCTCTCGTGAAGAACAAGAATCTCAGAAGAAAGTTTCTCATTCTCTTCAACAACATGCATTTTTTCCTCTTCGAACTTCTCTCTCTCAGATGTTGCAAACACAAGTTTCCCAGACAAGTTGACAGTTTCAACTTGTAGATTTTCGACCAGACTCTTACTGTCTGACAGAGCCATAGATAAATCCTCATTCCCAGTGGCCAGATTCTGGTTTTGGTCTTCAAGCTTCTTTCTTTCATCTGTGACAGAAGTAAGAGTTGCATTTAAGTTTGATATTTCCACTTCCAAAGTAGCTGCTAGACTTTTGCTGTCAGCTAACTCCTTGAGCAACTTCTCATTCTCCTGCAGAGAAGAATCTTTTTCACCCAAAAGTTTCTCTATCTCCTTTTCTTGTGAATCAAGAGTCATCCTTAAGTTCTCTTTTTCCATTTGCAATGATGCAATCACATCCTCATGCTTTGCTGACTCCTTTGACAGGTTCAACATATCCGACTCTGACTTTTCCAAAGTCTTCTGCAGCTCATATGCTCTAGATGAAACATCATCAATTTCTGCCTTTGCAGCAAGAAACTGAAGTTGGAGAGCTTCTTTCTCAGTGACACTGGCCTGAAGTTCAGATTTGCATAATTCAAGCTCTTCAGAAAGGTAGGTACTCCTCTCACAAGCTTCTCCGAGTGAATTGTGTAATGCATAGATTTCTCCATCAAATTGATGAAACCGGTGGTCATACTGTGTTTGCAGATCAGACGTTTCAGTGAGTTCTACATGGATAATATCCTTTGCACAACTTGTAATGTATAGTTCTTCTTTGAGTCTTTCCAATATATCTGGAACCACATTCTGCAAAGAGATCAACCTGCTTTTCTCAAAATCCAATGTAGGAATTGATCCTCTAGAATTCAGCAGAATTCTATACTCATCTTCACTGAGCCCTTTTATCACTTCTATAAGGTGTGGGATATTGACTGGGCACCCACCATCAGGGATGCTATAGCCTTCAGATGGAATTGGTAGACTATTTAACAGAGGTACTTCATTGGTTTTACTCACAAATATAAAAGAATCCTCAGGCATATACTGCTGATTAAAGGCCTCCACAACTGTAATATCAGCTTGGCTACCTTCTTCATGGTTTATGCCAGATTCAGTCAGCACTTCTGATTTTTCTGCAAATGAAGACGACAAATCAACAACTTCATCCTGCTCCGTCATCCCATCATGAGAAACAAACAAAGGAATTTCAGGATTTAAAATCAAAGATTCAGATGCCAATGGGCCATCTGACACATTAGTGGTACCGGTAAATGAATATGAGTCGTCTTCCCTATCAGCTCGCCGCAGTTTAGCGGATACCCCAACTAAACCAATATGTTCTCCAGCTGGCCCGCCTACATTTTCTGCAATTTCATTGCAATCAGATAGAGTGACTCTCACATCTCCTTCATGCCTTATGTCACAGCTTCTACCAAAGTGCTCTGAACCCAAGTCATCAGCTTCCTGCATTGCCCCTACCCAGCAACAAATGAGAATTTAATCACACATCAAATTCATTTATTACTAGTCCCAATATGCCCAATAGACTCCCCTAAAAAATGAGAAAGCAAAGCATAAGAGGAGGAGAGAACAACCTACATTGGTTACCTCATCTCCCTTTAGATGACTCAGAGTTGTGTCAGGAACATCTTGTTGTGAAGGCAGTGAATCCTCTCTCCATGTTTCTCCTGTAATAGAAGTTTCATCCAGAGTGCGAACGGCAGTACCAGAGGCTGAAACTTCAACATCTGCAGACATATCTTGTTTTTTAGTCTGCTCAGCAGTCTCCCCAGCAGAAACATTTGAGACACCCAAAGAAACAGCCCTTTCAATATCATGAGTAACAGATTGCTTGGTATCAAGTAAATTCGAGTTAGAGCAAGCAGAATCATCATAACGGGTGCCTAGTCCCTCCAAATAGCTCTCAGATTTTTGATTCAACTCTATTTCAGGCATGCCTACATCAGGACTCCCGGAAGTTGATGATTGATCAACAACTTGAATATCAGAGGTTTCAGAAGCCACAGTATTGTTCGTAGTATGAAGAACTGAAGACTCTGCGAGTTCCAAACTGGAATTGCTTTCAGATATAGGCTCTGTATCAGGAACCTGTGGCAATGACATTGCTTTGGTAGCTGACAAAACATCACCATCAGACTCGTGCTGGTCAGGTTTGCCAGACTTCTTTGAGGATTTTCCTTGACTACCACTGCCTTTAGTGTCCTTCTTCTGACGGAATTGTTGAAGCTGGAAATAAAATAGTAAGAATGAGATACCCACTAAAAACATTTGAACTTCACCGCTTAGTTATTTAAAGAGAAGGAAAAGAAAATGGCTAAAGCTGTAGATTTTATCAAAAAAAAAAAAAAAAGGATGCAGCAAGAGCGATTTCCATCATACGTTAGGATTTCTTTATTTGACTCCTTTTCTTTTTACTTGTTTTGGTCAAGAAAGTAAATATAGAAAAATATATCATCAAATTTTCACCTTTCACTTCTGATTCCACCTTTCACTTTTGATTCCACCTAATGCTCGCACTACATCTTGAACCCAGCAGTACACCAAGAAATGAAGAGCCAAAGATTGTTGTAAAAAGAAGAACAGGAAAAAGAGAAACAAAAACCCTGACCACAGAAACAACTTCTGGTTTTTCTCCAATCACCAAAAGCCAACTTCCAAAAGGAAAAAATCTAAATTGCCTAGCTAGAACAGTGATGTCAAGGCTTCACTTCCAGGAATCCAGATTTGATTTACCCAAAGCCAGTGTTTTTTTTTTTCATACCATTCATCAGATTCAGTCACAAACTCAAAATTCTGCAACTATCAAGCTACCATAGAAGCAAGGCCTCGGAAGCTAAAATGCAGGTGATGAAATGTCTTACCTTTTTGCGGCCAGCAGCGAGCAGATCGGTACGACTCTTGCTCTTGTCCATCCGATCCCACTCCGTTTTTGCTTCCCAGTGTAAGTCACTTCCAATCACGACCACCTCCTCCAAGTATTCATCACCACTGAATTCTTCGTCCTAGCCTTTTTTTTTTTTTCCAAATGACTTAATCTTAAATCACTTGTAGAAGAAAACGCCTAATCACATCTACCACACTTTTGTAACTATAAACGGTTGCCAAAATTGATAGAGCACCAGCAACTCTCTCGTATAAAGCATTTAGTAATCAGAACCTCATTTTTATTCATTTTCTTGTCCCCCATTACCAAATCAACCAAACACATCACATTCCCGAATTAACTTTCCGTACTTTAACATCATAACGACAAATCCAAATTGGAACATAAATCAAAGAAACGAAAAGCAAATTCAACAAAGGCGGATTCAATCATAGCAAAAGAAAATCAAGAGAAATGAGAGAACTGATAGTACCTTCTTGATTGTGCTTAGATCTGGTGGTTAAGGGCGTCAGCGTCAATCGTTCGGTTGAAGAGAAGAAGAAGAAATTAGGCGTGTGTATATTGCGTTGTGCTCTCTTGGATCTAACGCAAACTTCGTTTTCGCTTGCGGGTGAATTGTCGAGTGTTGTGGCGAATAAAATACTTGAGGTATCATTCCGGGTCACGTAACGGCGACGTTTTGAGAGATCGGACTCCATAAAGCTCGTGTGGATGTGGATTTCATATCCGGGTCGGAGCCATGGACCAAATTAAACAGACCTTTAAAATTCGGGTCCAGAAAAGGAAGGAAGAAAGAAAGTTACAGATGAACATAAGAGGCGTGGATTTAGGCCATAGGCCCAGTTTCTGTTTGGAACGAGTCTTTATAGCCTGGCGTATCCAGTTTCACCTTCTAGCTAGTCTAATCCCAATCAGTAGAGATTCTAGTCTAGGGATGATAATTATGGTCCGACTCACAGGCTCAGCATATTTTTTAATCTGACTGAGCAGGTCAGGAGTTTACTATGATCCTTCTGCCCATTTTTTCTAAAACAACTTCATTTTGAAATTTTCTTTTAAAAAATTAATGGACGACCGGTCAACTTGTCAGCGGGCCAGTCCTATAATCCGGCTCATTGATATGCCTGTTCTAGTCACATTGAAACCCGGCTGTTTCAGTTTCAATCTTGTGGCCTAATCTAATCTCTTCAGGTTCAAGCACATTTTAGAAATTTTATTATGAAGAAATACGTTATGATATATAGCTAATAACAAGTTCAGATATGATTAACCAGCCGTGATTGGTCCAACTGACTTTTTTAAATAATTTTTTACATTAAAAATATAAAACAACCTCTTTTTTTATTAAATCCAGATTTGGGTTATTTAAGCTTGGAGGCCTACCCGAGATTCAACTCTTATAAGTAAAACGATGTCGACCCATTGAAAACATTTAAATTTAAGCTTATGGGACAACACATTGGCATGCTTAGATTATATGAATCATCAGAAAAGTCTACTTTGCAAATTAGGAAACATGGAAATAAAGTTGCAAATTCTTCTTAGTTTATAAAATTAATTGTAAAAAATTAGAAATTTATTTCTATTACAACTCTTTCTCAATCATGTTTTAATTTATCAAAATTATCTAAAAATACTTCATAGTATTAGAAAATTTTTAAAATTAATGTTTAATTAAATTTATGTGAAGTTATTGAAGTAGAAATTGGTATTGGACTAAAGTTACATACGTATTTCCAATTTATATTTAATGATTTGGTATAAATAAAAAATCATTTTATTTTTAGTTTTTAAAAAAATCCTTCCTTTATACTTAAACTAATCAAATGTCATTAATTTGATAATTCAACTCAGCTCTTAAATTTGAACTGAAATAATTAAATTTGGCATTCATTAATTAATAATTTAAGATAACTATAATAGATTATTATTTTGAATTAGATTTAATTTGTTATATTCAAGTTTAAAAGCTAATATAATGTAACATTCCGTTTCCATGTAACGGGTTAAACCTTGGAAACGGGTACAAGTGAGGTCAATCAGTAAAAGTAGAACAACACATCTCATGCTCATGCATTAGTGAACAGTGATTGTTGCACATGAAAAATGTTTGTACATGCATTCATGACG
>JANZXR010000003.1:30887763-30917002 GCA_027575705.1 Erythroxylum echinodendron
TTATATATTTTAAATTTAATTATATTTATTAATAATTATTAAAATTTAATTACATATAATTTAATTATAAAATTTAATTATTAATAATTTTTATGATAATTAATTTTAATTTATTAAATATATAGTGTTGAATTAAATTATTCATAATTTTTATTAAAAATTAAAAATTTTAAAAATATATATTTAAAATAGTAAATCAAATTATGAAATACAAGAAACAAAAATCACTTTTTATGATTTTCATAATTTTTGAAAATTATAAAAAACCAAAAGTAAGAACAAAAACTAAAAATTCAAACAAACATATTTTTTTACTAAATTTGAAAACAAAAACAAAAGATAAAAAATAAAAAAAGAAACAAACACATATCGTACGCTTTTATGAAAAATATGAGTCTCGATGTTAAATGTATTTATAGCAATGTTTTCGAAAATTAAACCGACATCATAAAATATTTAAGATTGAGAACGTAATAAAATTAACTAAAGATTAAATAAATTTAAAGAATTTAATATATGAATGAAAGAGATTGTTGGAAATTTTAAAGTTTAATTAAAATAAGATATTCTTAAATGAAACTTAATTAATTTATTTTGTTTTGTAATTACTTATTAATTTAAGAAAATTAAACAATTAACCAATAAATTGATTGTTCTTAACAACAAGAGCTATTAAAATAAATCAAACAAAAAAGTTGAAAAATAAACCAAAAAATTAGATAGTTCAAAGATTTTACGGTTGAATCGGATAAACCATAAAAATCTTGAACTCTTTAACTTTCCGGTTTGATTTTTAACTTTCCAATTCAATTTATTTAATAATTCTTGTTTTTAAAACCGATCAATTTATTAGTTAATTGTTCAATTTTTGTAAATTAATAAGATATTGTAAAGAAAAATAAATCAAATAAGTTTTATTTAACAATATCCTTTTTAAATTAAACTTCAATTTTTCGATACATTAAGACAATCTCTTTCAATCATAATCTAATTTTTTAATTTTATTTACTATTTAACTAATTTTATAATAATTTTAAATCTTATTTTTAAAACATTTTTAGTAATCAGAAACCGAATTATACGAGAGCCTTCTTCCTTTCAAAATTTGATGACAGCTTGCACCATAACTTCTACAGTCTCTACTAACCCAATTGTGGACCAAATCAAACAATACATGGCCTGTTTCTTGTAGACTATAGAGGCCTACTTTGATCTTTCTAGAATATTTTCATGCAATTATAAGTAAGTATTTCAAAAGCAATATCTAACCTATGTCTCTAGTCTGTGCTTGTCATTGGCGTCTTAGCTAGACTCAGGTCTGGAGTTATAATGAGAGGAAGTGTCGTGTAGGACTCGTGATGGGTAAAGTGAAGCAGAGTTTGAACTTTGAAGCTTAGAAGCAAGGATTGCGAATTTGCCATTGACTAATTGCGTGCATGATGGGATCCAACTCTTTGACACAAAGACATGCCTCGCCACTTATTTCTATATCGACTTGGACGTACGAATCCGCCTTTGACAATTCTCCACTTACAAGTCTATCCTAGTCCTAGCACCTTGCAAGTTTTTTCAATGATCTATCCTGCGTTTTCTCCCGAAGAAACAGCCAAAACCAAAGTCAACCTCCGACATAGTGATCTTAGAAACACATTACACAAGCCATGAATCCCTTCTCGCTAGTTTTGTACAAAATCAGAACGTTGAGGAAACAATTATGGTGATGGCGATGATAACATTTGACGACACGTGAATGATAATTGATAAGGCAATAAAAGTCACCCCACGCCAAATTCGCCTCTTGCGTACACCGTCAAATTACAGTTTTGTCCATTCTTGGACGTGACAATTTTGTCCTTTTGTACTGGTTCAGTCACGTAGATTTAATCAATTTGAATGTCACATTTATTTATTTGTACATTATTATTATTATTATTATTATTATTATTATTATTATTATTATTATTATATATGCATATATTTTTTATTGGTCATATCAATCTATCAAAAATAATTTCTTTATTAATTAAAGGTAAGGTTACGTAATATAGGACTTCTTCAAATTAATTAAGACTTTTTTTGATGGTAGTGATTGTTTTTGATGTTGAATTAATTCAAATTTGGAGAGTCAATTTAAATGTTACAAACAAATTTAAACTAGTTTAGACAATGTGATATCATTTAGTTTAAGAATAGAAAGACATAAATCTTTTATATAAATAAAGAGGTAAAAAAATTTCTTTTGTTTATAATTTTTAATTTTTTATAAGAATCTCTTCTCTTAAATTTTGATTAAAAAATAATGAAAAAATTCACATGATACAAACATTATATGTGGGTTAATCAAATGTCATTGATATAGTAGTATAACGTAAAATTTTAATTAGATATAAAAATTAAATTATTAATTTAAAATAATTATAATAAAATATTAATATGAGTGTATTTTAATTTTCTCTTAAATTTTGATTAAAAAATAATGAAAAAGAATCACATGATACAAACATTATATGTGGGCTAATCAAATGTCGTTGATATAGTAGTATAATGTAAAATTTAAACTAGATATAAAAAATTAAATTATTAATTTAAAATAAATATAATAAATTATTAATATGAGTGTATTTTAATTAACTCAGTTTAAATTTAAGAGTTAGGCTAAATTTTCCTGTAAATAATATTTGATTGATCCATATGTAATATTTATGTATCATGTATTTTTTATTATTTTTTAGTCAAACTCTAAAAGAAGGAATTTTTTTAAAAAAATAATATTACAAAAAATCTAAAGATTAAAGAATTTTTTAAGTCTTTTAAATTATAAAAGATTTTTAATATATTTTACCCTTTATTTAAGGATCGGAGAGTCAATTGGCTAAAATAAAATTTTTTAAACCCCTAAATTCGATCAAATTTTAAATCAAAATCAAACTGAAAAAAAAAAACAGAATCTAACTCAGTTTATTACCCTCTTTAATTTTGTGTGATATGATGTCTATTGGAGTCTAATATCTATTCTTTTTAGAGTATGGCTTATGTATATAACTATGACATTGATTAATAGATTTATACATAAACATATACAATAGCACATTAGGATCTAGATAATTGCTGGTCCTGTGACAAACCACTGCACATATGGTAATTAAGATATCCCTATCAATGAATGTCAGTCCTGAAGCAATAAACTTTAAGTTATCCATTTGATTGGTTTATTACATTGTCTAAAGAGATAGGGTGGGATGCAGTCAACAAGAGATAAGGGTAGGTGCAAAAATGGGCAAAGATAAGCCTAATTTCCTCCCATTGGTTATCCATGACATTGACCTAATTTCCTCCCATTGGTTTTATTATTCTTTAATTCTTAATTAAGTAAGTTTACTTGCTGGTTGAGCCTGCATTAGAATATCTGTCTCCCATCAATCGTCAAAAAATCTAATTGGTCTTCCATGTGGAAGTTGAGTTCTTTTTTTTTTAATATCCAATTGCTTTCCTCAAACTTTTATTGGATGATCCAAATAGAATATTCCACTCCGTACAAATCATAGATGTAGCCCACACAAGATGTTATGGCTTAATTATAGGGTGGGACATCGTGCTCCATCGTACAACAGGATCTGCCGTTGGATTTCCATCTGTGGAACGTCCTTGTATCACACCAGATGAGATAGGTGATCATCAATAAGGTCGTGCGCATTATAATATTCTTTCGTTGATGTAGACCGGTCAAAACTCGCGAATTGGGTGATCCAAAATAGATTTACTTACCACCTCCCGCTGGCTGTAATGTAAAATTAACTTATCCATCACTTCTTTCAAATAGGTAATTTTATTTTTGCATCAGACAAATAAAATCTGAAAACGACATCACCAATAGCCGTCGTTTTGCGAATAAACTCTAAACTACATTCACATTGGCAGCCAATCCCTCCACTGTCATTCACGTCCCGTCATTTCATAACCACTAGTTGCATACAACCCACCCACGTTAATTTTCTCACCTTAAGTTAAATACTTAATTCATTTAAACGACAGCAACATTTAATATAAATTTTATTAAAATATATAATTTAATGATTATATATTTGCGAGGCAAAGATTAAGGAGAAAGATAAGATTGAATGCCACGTCATCAGAAACGTGTCCTGGGCTGCAACGCCGCGGGCTGATACAATTACAGAATTTGGACAATATATAATGAGTTTGTAATAAAAATACCGTATTTGTATACAAGTTCCATACGTACGTAGACGGAATCCAACCCACATCCTTGTGCACCAAAGGCGTGATGGTCACTCGCCATCCCTCTTTCTTATCATAATATATATATATCGAGTACTATGGATACGATCCGTCTTCTTGAGAACAAAAGCAACCTATCACTCTCTCTCTAGATTAGAGAAGTAGTGGGGGAATGGAAAGCCACTCCAAGGTGTGTCTGTTTGTCTCGTGTCCTTAAACTACGCGCATCACTGTCCCTATCCTGCGCACCCCCCCTCTTGTCTTTGTTATCCTTTTGATTGATGAGAACGAACCTCGCCGGAAAGCCAAGCAGAGAGAGGAGACGAAGAGGAGAGGGTTAGGACTGTGAGTTGAAGTAGTTGAGAAAAGAGTTTTTGTTTTCGTAGCTTGTAGAGATTTGATCGATCGATCGATCTTTGTTCTCGTAGACATGGAGGTGCTGGTAGGTCCCACCTTCAGTGTCGACGTCTCGTCGCCTGCGGCGGCGGCGGAGAAGTTGCCCTCTTCGCTGTTCTTGAAGGCAGAGGGGGAGGAGACTGAAGACAAGAGGCTGGTCTCGGGTCGGATCGGGTCGGGCGTTGGGTTTGGTAGTACCGAAGATTCATCAGAGAGTTCGTCGTCGATTGGAGCTCCGGACGATAGCGATGATGAGGAAGGGGAAGAAGTCGATAGCAGCGTTTCTTCAAACTTGGGATTGGGCTCTCTGGATTCGCTTGAAGAATCTCTTCCGATCAAGTATGTCTAATCTTTTGTGCTACTTGAACAATCAAACATCATATCTTTGGATTTTTTAACAGTCTGATGTGATTCAACTTCTGATTAAACATAGTTAAATGGTTCTTAATTTGCAGGAGGGGATTGTCAAACCACTTCTCAGGAAAATCAAAGTCGTTCGCGAATCTGTCAGACATGAGCTCCGTAACAAGCGTTAAGGATCTGCAAAAGCAAGAGAACCCATTCAATAAGAGGAGAAGAATTCTGATGGCCAACAAATGGTCAAGAAAATCAACTTTCTACAGTTGGCACAATCCCAAATCCATGCCTCTCCTCGCTCTGAACGAAGAGTACGATGAAGAGAAGCTTCAAGAGGAAGACGATCACGACAACCCATCATCCTCATCCTCGTCATCCTCGCCTCGACCCGACAAACTACTGCTCCGACCCGGCGAGAACATAGTGCCGATATCGAATTTGAAGACCACCGGTTTCAAATCCCAAAGTTGTTTCTCTCTCACAGATCTGGAAGACCAACATGATCAATAGGGTCTTGTGTTTTTTTCTTTCAATTTCTTGCTTTTTCGGAGGAACAGTTATTTAATTTTATTAAATAAATAACTATATCTTCTGCATAGTTGAGACTTGAGATAGAATAGAACAGATAATGGCTTAAGGAAAAGGATGGGCTCCTCTTTCTATAAAGACAAAATTAGCCTCCGTCTGAGGTGGTTGGATAGTTGTAAAATAGGGGGTAACACTGACACATCACTTAACTAGATGATAAGCATAAGGCGGGAGCTGGAGATATATCCACCTTTTTAGTTTATTTTTAATAATTGAGAAAGGGCATACTCGTCAAAATGTGGTAGTGTGGGGCAGGGTATTACCAGTACGATACTCCTTTATTGTCATAGGATATGATATGGTGGTGGGTGGCTCCAACTCCAAATGTTGACCATTGCGTGCCAACTGCCAATACCTATTAAAAACCAAAGCCATCTTTATCTTATCCTTGAAACGGAAGTACAGAGCCCAAGCCCGTGTGCTCTTTCATTCACTGGTCTTTTGATGATGGTTGTTAAAGATAAATATCATACAAATGTAACGTCCTTGTAAAGGAAAATTCATATCCAAAACTTGGCTTTAAAGATACTGTACTGGTGGGTACTAGAACACGTATGCATCCAAACTGTACGTGTGAGCTGTGTCCTATTTGATGTGTCTCTTTCTCTGACCAAATTTGGCTAGCCTGGTGCTTCACATGTAACCAATGGAGGATGGACGGGTAAAGAAAGACATTCATAAAGTGTAACAGATAAAAATATGATAGTAATTATGTTAGTAATTTATGAGATGATCTTCCTTGTATATGTCAACGTTCATCTCTTATGGTAGAGCTTCAAGCATCCCTACTTTCAAAGAATTTGAGTAGAATTTCATTTCGTACCAAATCGAATATTCTCCACGATAGTCCTGTGACAAAACCACCCACTCCAATAGTCTGGTTAGGAAAACAACAAGTTGACACATATAATTTCTTAAATGTTCAACTAGGAGCATTTCAACTATAATATTAATCATCATTCGAATTCCTTAACTCTTTTGGTTGCACCCAATGAATGTGAAGAACTCCTTCACGAATTAACACAATGAAGTCAATTGAAACATCATCATGAATCATTTTGTTTCGCCAAGTTCAAATGCTTTTAATTGTCTCAACAAAAACGGCAAATCAGAAGATGACACTCACATTTTGGATTAGAGAAGATATTGTCTTCAGCCGAACTCTTCAAACGTGGAGGGAGAAATTAAGGTCTAACATTAACTAGAGTAGAAATCTTCCATACTTGAGCGGATAAAAGATAATCTTGCATGACAAGTAAAATATTCTCTTTAGAGTTATAATAAAAGTATAAACAACATCAACAACTCAATAAAAATATGGTCGATCAGTGGGATATAGAGAAATCCAATATTACGAAATCTTACCCATATTCAGTAGAAAAGGTGTTTCTGAAAATTATAATAAAAGTATAAGTTGATGATAAATCACACTTGAATAACATATCACAGGTGGGCAACCTACCATAGGCAATGCCAAATTTATCATTTTACTATATATCATAGAAAGTGACTATTTAAGTTCTCCCTCACATCGCCTGTGCAAGGGTATGCTTCCTTGTCTAAAAAAATAGTTATGAACTCTCCTTGTTATTTATTTAGATGTGAAGAAGGTTCTTGTTCAAACTTAGCCCTTCAGTAATTCTAGCATTTTTCTTCTTCCTACTCATGTATTGAAATGCATAGTTTATAAGAGGGCTCAGAGAGAACTAATTGTCTATTCAAAACCTTATTATAGTGCCATCTTCAACTTTCCATTTAACTCCTTTAAGAATTTTTTCCTTGACTTATAGTATTACTTAGAGAAAGGAAGAGTAATTACTAGGAGTACAATTAAGAAAATTACAACTACCAACTGTTGATTAATGCCCCAAAATTGGTGGAACTGATTTCTATCTTTTAATATGCGGTAGATTTGATTCCTAAGTTTTAGCAATAATGGATTTTTTATTTTTCAACTCTTTTTACTAAGTTAATAGCATGTTTGTTTTATATTAGATTTGTTTTGAATTAGGTGGCATATTTCTGCCTTATTTTTTTGTTTAGTTGCTTAATTTTAGCTTGGTTTCTATTAAGTGTAAGCCTATAAAATAGGCCTTATATTTCTGTCTAGATTATTAAAAAAATATTTCTCTCACTACAATACACCTTTATTTCTATTACTTTTATTTAATTCCATAATTTTTGGTGTCAGAGCCTTTGAGATGGTATTAACCCTTAGGTCTTAATTGCGTACTCGTGCAAGCATTGCCGAACCTTGACCAATGATTATCACTTGAGACTAAAGAACAAGCAAAGACTTGCGAGGAGGCAAAGAAAATGGGCATTGTTGATGAATTGGCATGCATTGGTGCATATTGACAAAAATTTTCAACGAGATGCAAGATTTATATGTAAGACTAAAAGATAGCTTGGGATGGACCTTGGTTAGCTAAATCGTATGCATAAGGGAGACATGTGAGAGCTTTACGGATTTAATGTATACTTAAATAGACGAACTATGATTAATAGACTTGACATGGGAAAGTATTCGACTAGACTAGTATGCTTTGAAAGGATTTGAGCTTGGATGACTCATCACTAATGGTAGAGATTAAAGGATGATCTTGGATGATTTGGCAAATAAGATCATAGTAGATAGACATCAGCTACAAAACATAAAGACCATATGGGAGGATCATTTGAAGATTACAGGATGTGGTTACATTGTCGTCTTTGGAAGCAAAGTATGTTGCAACATGTTAGGTTATATATGGTTGCAAAGATTGTTGGTTATTGTTCATCATAAGTAAGATGGTGCAATAAAAATATTATGTGACGACAAAGCAACCATTTTAACGACGAAGAATCCAACTTTCCATAATTGAATGAAAAACGTCGACATTTGGTACCATTTTAGTTACAGACTCACAACAAAAGGAGAAATAAAGCTAAATTTCTATCAAACAAATGAATATGTTGTTGATGTTCTTACAAAGGCTCTTCTTTAGGTCAAGCACAATTACTTTTGACAAAGACTCGGAATATGCAATTTTGAAGCAAATGGAAGTGTTAAGTAGGGCTGCAGAATTGATGGAACTAATTTCTATTTTTTAGTAAGCAGTAGATTTGATTCCTAAGTTTTAATAATAATGGATTTGTTATTTTTGGAGTTTTTCTTACCTTGCCAGTATCACATTTCTCTTACAATAGATTTGTTGTGACTTAGGTGGCCTTGTTTCAACCGTATTTTCTTATCTAGTTGCTTAATTTTAGCTTGGTTTCTATTAAGTGTAAGCCTATAAAAATAGGCCTTGTATTTTCTTTGATAAATATAAAAAAATGTCTTTCTCTCAATGCAATACATCTTTGTTTCTCTTTCTTTTATTTAACTCACCAATGTTACAGATACAAGTCTACTCAACGGTGACGTACATAAGCAACCATAGGAACATTTCAAATGAAGGTCCAACATTATTCTATAGACTCTTCAACACCAGAATTACTTTCCAAAAAATCCATTGTGCAAGTTGTGTGAATTCTTCTAGAACCTGTGAGGTGGCAAACTTCAATTGGACATCTGCTGAAATCAAAAACAGAATTTGCTAGATTTGTATTATAAAAGGAAACGATGTAATAGATAGTAGATAACAAAAATATTGAGAAATGAATGAAAACTCTCCAGAATTTCTATCTTCTCTCTCGGTGCTCTCTCTTTCTATAACTCTCCAGAATTCCTCTCTCTCGATGCTCTCTCTTTTTATTTTTGCATTGGCTAAGCCTTTATGTTAAATGTCAAAAATCTTCATGGTATCAGAGCTACCATGTCTAACGACACCAGCTCCACCAATCAAGGACCAATGTCCTCCGCAAATCCTGTATCTCAAATTACATCTAGTTCAACCATGGATTTTTCCTCTCTAGCTAAAACCCTTAATTTCAACCCTATCAAGCTAGATAACTCCAATTACCTTTACAGGAAAAATAAAATACTCCCCATCATTAGAGCCCTTAACCTTGACACCCATATCAACCCAGAATATCCCATACCACCTAAATTTCTTGACAATGTTGAAACTCCCATTCCCAATCCTGATTACAACACATGGAGGAAATCAGACCAGCTTCTTATGAGCTAGCTAATCTCAACTATTAATGAGGTCTTAATCAGCCAGATAACACATTGCAGTTCAGCTTTAGAGATCTGGCAATGTCTAAGTCCTTCGGTCAGCAATCAATGGCTAAAAATAGCCCAGTTGCGTCAATAACTCCTAATTATACAGAAAGGCTCAGATTCCATTAGTGATTATGCAATGAAAATTAAAGGAGTAGGAGACTCCTTAAAGGCTGCTGGATATGACTTGAAAAGCAAGGATCTCATTATGTCTCTCACAGGAGGATTAGGCCATGACTTCGATCCTGTTGTGGTTCTAATTCATTCTCAACTGGAAACCATAACTTTTGAAGATGCTAAATTCCAGTTACTCATTCATGAGTAGCGCATAGCCCATCTTAATGCCAGTGCAAACGTCTCAATCTCTACCTCTCAGACTCCTTCTTAACCAACAAAAAACCAAGCTCATTTTGCCTATAATAATGATCTCAACAAATTCACTAGGGGTGGCTTCAGAGGTGGCCCTAAAGGAAGACACAGAGGTGGGAGATCTGGTTGATTTGGAAATAGACTGTATTGCCAAATATGTTCTAAACCAAACCATTCAGCTTGGCAGTGCTTCAAACATTATGACCAAACCTTCCAACGTGCTATGCCTCATTCTCCTCACCCTAACTCGTTTCTCCCTACACCATGCCCACCACCTACACATCAAAATCCATACCCACCTTCTCAACCTTCTCCTTTACCCGATCCTCCTTTTCCTTCTCAGGGTCACTACCATCAAGCCTCCTCATACCTTGCCACTCCTGAAACTGTTAGAGACCCTTCCTGGTATATAGATAGTGGTGCTACCAACCACATAACCTCTGATCTAAGCAATCTCTCCCTGCATAGTAAGTATCAAGGTACAGACACTCTTTTGGTTGGTAATGGTTCGAAATTAAAAATCTCTCACACAGGCAGTACACACTTCTCCTCTCCCTCTCTACCCTCCTCTGTTTTATGTTTGACTAAGATCCTCTGTGTTCCTTCAATTACTAAAAATCTTCTTAGTGTTTCTCGATTTCCTAAGGACAATAACACTTACGTTGAATTCTTTGATGCCTATTGTGTGTTTAAGGATTTGAGAACCAAGCAAGTAGTTCTTCAAGGATGCCTTAAATATGGATTATACCAAGTCAGTCTGGACCTCCCTAGTCGATGAACCTCACCCAACTCAGACACAAATCAAAGAGTTGTTTCTGCCATACGTCCCAGTCTTTTGTCAAATACAACCAAATGTCACTTAGCTTCTACTGTAACTCATGATCCTAATATTTGGCATGCCCGTTTAGGACACCCAAATTCACGAGTTCTCAATCTTATTTTACGAAAATCGTATCCATCTAATATCAATTCTCAATTAGATTTTTGTGACTCCTGTAAGATTGGAAAAATGCACCAGTTACTATTCACTCAATTAAAAAACTCAGCTACTAAACCTCTTGAACTCATATATTCGGATATGTGGGGACCAGCCCTATACTTTTCATCTATAAGGTCCAGATACTATGTTACATTCATTGATGCCTTTAGTAGGTTCTCATGGATCTTTCCTCTAAAACTGAAATATGATCTATCTGAAGCATTTATGAGATTCAAGCTACAGGTTGAGAATTTGTTGGGTCTTAAGATCAAATGCTTTCAAGCAGACATGGTTGCAGAATATCTACGTTTACAAAAAACACTAACTCTTCAAGGCATTCAGCCTAGATTTTCTTGCCCATACACCTATCAACAGAATGGGGTTCCTGAGAGAAACCACAGAACAATAGTTGAGGCAGGTTTAACTAGGGGTGGGCACGATTCGGTTTGGTCAGTTTTTGATTGTTGAACCGAACCGAACCGAATTATCGGTTCTATTATATAAAAAAACTGAACCGAATCGAATGTCAGATGAAACCGTCAGTTTAGTTCGGTTCAGTTCTTTCAATCGGTTTGGTCCTTATTTTTGGGCCTTAAAATTTGGGTCAATTTTAGTACATATTCAACATTTTATTTCATTTTAGGACCTATTGGATGATTGTTATACTTGCAAAGTTGCAAATTTATCTTATATACCTAGAATTAGAAGTATAAAAAAATACAAACTTTTTTGTTTTTAGTTGATCGGCTTGGTTCGGAAAAATTTTTGCCTAAACTGCAACCGAACCGATATAGTCGGTTTTCTAATATCTGAAACCGAACCAAACCATCCATCACATCATTTTGGTTCGGTTTGGCCCAGTTTCGTAGGTTTTTGGGGTTGGTTTGGTTTTTTCGATTTTTTTGCCCACCCCTAGGTTTAACCATGCTAGCTCATGCTCATCTTCCTCTCAAGTTTTGGCAAAAGGCCTTTGAGTATGCAACTCATCTACAGAATCTCACCCCATCATCAGCTCTGAACTTTACTTCACCTTTTGAGAAACTATTTCACAGAATTCCTGACTACAACTTTCTGAAAGTCTTTGGGTGCTCAGTGTTTCCTTATTTACGGCCCTACTCATCTCACAAGTTTGACTTCCACTCATAAAAGTGCCTATACTTAGGCATCAGTTCAACTCACAAAGGGTATAAGTGCATGGATAAAACAGGACGAGTCTTCATCACTAGGCATGCGATTTTCAATGAGGTACAATTTCCTTACTCTGAACTATTCTCTTCTTCCTCTAATTTTTCTTCTCCTTCCCCGCCTTCTTCAGCCATTACTACACTGCTGCCAGTCACCAAACATATGCAGACTTTACCTTCCAGCACACATCAAAATAACCAAACTACAAATACACAAAGTTCCAATCCATTTACCACTACTGAACCTACCTCATCTTCTCCGATATATTACCCTTAACCTAAGCCACGTCTCATGCACAGAACCCATAACATGACCACTAGATCACAATCTGGCATCGTCAAACCTAAATTTTACATGGCAACAGCAAATACAGAACCCACCACTGTCAAACAAGCCATTTCCAACCCAAAATGGCTTGCTGCAATGCAAGATGAGCTCACTGCCCTTCACAAAAATAACACCTGGGTACTTGTTCCTCCTTCTCCTGGCTATAACGTGATAGGTTCTACATGGGTCTTTCGCATTAAACACAGACCCGATGGCACAATTCTCAAATATAAAGCTCGACTTGTTGCCAAGGATGAAACCCCTAGCATTGACTTTGACGAAACCATTAGCCCAGTTCTCAAAGCATCTACCCTTCGCATTATCCTTTCCTTAGCTGTTCATTATAATTGGTCCATACTGCAGGTTGATGTTAACAATGCCTTCCTTAATGGGGACCTAACTGAGGCTGTTTACATGTCCCAACCTCCCCAATTCTCTGACCCCAAATATCCCCACTATGTTTGCCGCCTAAACAAAGCTATTTATGGGCTCAAACGAGCCCCATGATCCTGGTTCCATAAACTACAGCAAGCACTTCTCTTCTGGGGCTTCCTAAACTCTGTTTCCGATTTAAGCCTTTACATACATAAAACAGCAGGGACTATTACTTATCTTTTGGTCTATGTAGATGACATTCTTATCACTGGAAATGATCCATCTTACATAGCCAATCTCATTTCAAGACTAAACTCAACCTTTGCACTTAAAGACCTTGGGGACATCCGCTATTTTTTTAGGCTTTGAAGCCTTTAAAGATTCCACTGGAGTGTATCTCTGCCAATCTAAATATATCCTGGACATTCTCAAAAAGACTCGTATGGAGAACTATAAACCCAGTCCTACCCCTATTGGTAGTAGCTCAAAGCTTACCCACTCAGACTCTCCTATTTTCGAAGATCCCACTCTTTTCAGAAGTACCATAGGTTCTCTATAATATCTTGTCCACACTAGACCAGATATAGCCTTTTCAGTTAACCGTCTCAGCCAGTTCCTCGTCCAGCCTACACACGCCCATTGGGATGCCTGCAAACGCATTCTGCGTTATCTCAAAGGCACTATGCATCTTGGCCTGACATTCACAAAATCCAATCTCAACCTTTCTCTTTATAGTGACTCTGATTGGGCTAGCTATCCAAATGACAGAAAAAGTACCACCGGATATTGCCTATTTCTAGGTCACAATTTAATCACCTGGAGCTCAAAGAAACAAACAGTTGTAGCCAGTTCAAGCACAGAGGCAGAGTACCGCTCAATGGTTGCTGCTACTACTAAAGTTTTATGGCTGAAAAATCTCTTTTCTGAACTAGGTGTCCCTACTAGGTGTCCCTATTACCCTACCAACTATACTCTGGTGTGACAATATGAGTGCTATTTCACTAGCCTCCAACCCCGTTTTTCATGGTCGCACGAAGCACATCGAACTTGATGTTCACTTTGTCTGAGAAAAGGTTTTGGCAGGAGTAATCCAACCCAGATTTGTGCCATCAGCAGACCAAATTGTTGATATATTCACAAAGTCGCTACCACGATAACTTTTCAATCACTTTTGTATCAAATTGAATCTAAGGTTTTCACCCCAGTTCAATTTGAGGGGAGATGTTATAGATACAAGTCTACTCAACGATGACGTACACAAGCAACCACAAGAACATTTCAAATGAAGGTCCAACATTATTCTATAGACTCTTCAACATCAGAATTACTTTCCAAAAAATTTGTTGTGCAAGTTGTGTGTATTCTTCTAGAACCTGTGAGGTGGCAACTCCAATTGGACATCTGCTGAAATCAAAAACAGAATTTGTTAGATTTGTATTATAAAAGGAAACGATGTAATAGAGAGTAGATAACAAAAATATTGAGAAATGAATGAAAACTCTCCAGAATTTCTATCTTCTCTCTCTGTGCTCTCTCTTTCTATATCTCTCCAGAATTCCTCTCCCTCGATGCTCTCTCTCTTTATTTTTGCATTGGCTAAGCCTTTATGTTAAATGTCAAAAATCTTCAACCAACACCAACATATTTGTAAAACAACACATATTTTCACAGGTTATTGTTTTAATGCAAGAGGTTTCAGGATAGCTTTGTAATAAAATGCTTGATTTATGTTAATTGTATTTGTTCCTCTTAATCCTCCTTTCCTCTTAGGTTTGCACACCTTTTACTAAGAAATCAAATGTAGTTTCTTACTTGCATCAGTACCTCTTTATAAAAAATGATGTATTTCTTGGTTAAGCTTTTCACAAATGCCTTTTATAAGTTTTATCGTCTGTATATTATATAAAGGAATAGACAATATAGTGACTTAATAAGAATTTCTCTCCCATCCATAGACATGGTCTTTTATCTCCAACCTGACAGTTGGTTCGTAACCTTTTTAAGTAAGATTTCACGAACAACTTTCTACGTAGTAGTGGTACCTCTACATATTGGTCAAGTTCTTTTGTAGCTTACCCAACTTAAAGCTTAATACAAATTTGGTTTGCCATGCAGCATTTAATGAGAATCAAAATTTTGATTTATCAAATTAACTTTGAGTATAAAGGATAGATAGAAATTTTATAGGCAATTCAACACATACCTCATTTGGTGCATGGAAGTTTAACCATAAAAAAGAAGGTTATCTCCAAAAAATAAGTGAGAAATAGGTAACCTTTTCTTGGAAAGTGCAAGAGGTTCTTGCTTTCTCCTTTCCACTTCACTTGTGATTGAATTTCATGCAAAGTACAAACAAAAAGGATAATAAGGGGTACTCTTGTTGAACTCTTCTAAAAGGGGTGAATTGTTCAAGTTCTTCTCCTTTCTTTAAAGTAGAAAAAATAATTTTCGAAACCAATAGGTTGATGAGGGCCTTAATTGTGTGAGGGATTTTTAATCCATTAGGAATACTACTTATGAAATCTCATCTATCCCTATCATAAGCTTTTACGTCATGCTACTTTGAAATCAAATAATATTTTCTCTCAAATAGACTTTTATAGTAATAAAACCTTTTCTTCCTTTCTTCTTTTTTATAGAGTAAACAAGTTTTTTAGTTATAATTATATTTTCTACTCTTGTTCTTCTAAAAATGAAGTTATTTTGGTAAAGACTCACTAATTGACCGAAATAAGATTTGATTATAGTGGTTATCACCTCGGAGATGATTTTACTAGCCAAGTTATAAAAGAAGGTAAGTCTTAGAACTTTGATCATTTGTGTTTGGGAAACTTTTGAGATTGAAACAATCTAAAAAGTTGTTTAGGAGACTTGAAAAGGACATGCTTTCAAATTTTGTTTGCACCATTCAAATTACTTTATTTTCCATCATCTACCAACAAAGGGTTCAAGCCATTTGTACTTGAAGATTCTATTAAGCTCATACTTTTAACTATTATGAGCATTTTGTATAGAGGACATATTCAAAAGTATCTAACCTTCTGTTTATTTTTTAGTTTAGTGTCAAATTTTCTAAAGTTTTTAATTTAGTAATTAACCTTTCAAAATTCGTACAATCCTCATATAGTTTGAGGAGATAATTATAGAAATCTTAGTAATGATGTGGGTGTTTATTAATTTGCTCCACTTCGTAGAGTTGTTTGAAATGTTCTTGAACATCTTATTTAGAGAGATCACTTTCTAAATTTTATTCATTATTAAGAAGTGATTTTATCAAGTTAGGCCTCCACGAATAAATAGTGATTAAATCAAAGAACCTTATATTTTTGTTGCTCAATTCAATTCAATCTTCTTTAGATCTCTGAAGCCAATGCAATTCATTTTAGTGAAGTATTAAATCATATTCATTCTTTAGTTGTTTTCCAAGCTGATGAGATAATTATTGGGTTCTTCATCAATACTTTGTGGATATCATATAATCTTTCTATAATTCCCTTCCTTTTCCTTAAAAGAAGATTAAGGATGGCAACAAACCAAGTGGACTTGGGCTCGAAACTTTATGGATTAAATTCGGCTTAAATATTTTCTCAAGTTTAAGTTTGACTCGAGAGTTATTTAGCATAAGCTTACACGTGAAACCCTATTACAAGCATGAGCAACCCAAAGTTTAATCAAACTTCAATTGACTCAAAACTTAATTAGGTTGGTTCAAACCCGAAATATAGTGCCCCGTTACCATGGGGTACATACTGGAAGGTTGGAACACCCTAGGGACCTTTCAGTATATAACCTATGATAATGGTGCGCTACGTTTAATCACAACATTCACTTAATATGGCATCATCATTCTTTATTCTCTTATAAGACATTATCAAGAAAGTCACAATATTTTAAAACCAAAATTTCCCTATTTCATTTCGTAAATCTGAACGTATTTACATTGTAGCTTTTAAACACCGTTACATGTACATTATCGTAACCTAATACAAAATATGCTACATGAAAGAGAAAATTACACAAAAAGTCTTTCTAATCTTTCCAATCCCAGTGGACTGACCTTTGAACCATTTCTTCTTCTTCCCAAAAGTACAAAATTATACTCCTTGTAGCGTCTCTCAGTAGCTAAAATCCTCTCTCTCGATTATGAAAAATCAACATTGCAATCTCAATGAGGTAACCATCATCGATGGGTCACTCAATTCATGCAACACATTACACATATAACATATATTTTACATCTTTGAGTTTTGCATAAATTATCACATATCACATTCTCACTTAAGAAGACAATTTTGCATTTCAAAAAATCAAACATACTTATTAAAATGTATATGAAATGCTCATGTAACTCTTTTTCCAACTATTGCGTTGTTGTGACCGAGTGCCTAAACTGTCCTGTATCCATTGTGATTACCAGACTCATTTATACTGTTCCTTAACCGTTGGGGATACAAGACTCATTTTACATAGTGAATCTTTGGCTGTTAATCACATTTGGAGCTTTAAGCTCGTTTTCGGTGGCTACTCAGGTCACAACTCTCATTATCTGATCATGCATTCATGTATAGAACGCATCTCTTATAATCAATCAATCATGTCAAGAAGCATTTAGTTCATCACATTCACATATAAGTAGAACTTTAATATCACATTCATACATCAAGTATCGGACCTTCATTATCCGGCATCAACATAATCAAATCACATTCATATCATCATTCAAAACATATTCTAAAGCAAACAATTAATTGCGTGAAACTGTCTAGGTTACTTACCGATTGCTCCCGAAGCTATTGCCTCGAAGTTTCAACAACATCTGGATGTTGACGTTCCAATTGCTCCTCTATATCAAGCAATATATGCATATTATACTTTTGCACAATTATAAGTGTTTGTTAATACACATGTATGTATATGAAATATGCACAATGCATGTTCATGACAATCCCGAGTATATCTGTATTATTCTCGTCATGTAAAAATTTATATTTGCAAACTCACATAAGTATCATTTATACTAATGGTTTATATCTCAATAAAACCATTAAAATCAAAATTCATAACTCATTTCGTCAATTCAAATTTTTCCTGAAACATACCTTTGGGTCTACTGTACATGTTCAATATGACAATGAAAATGAAGTAATTTGGCAATACTTTATTCTAGAAAAATGTTATCCATTGTCTTAAGTTTCTAATGACACTAATATCATTCAATTTGGTTCAGTATTTCAAAAGTTATACTCCAAATAATTAGGACTATTCTTCAACTATAACAGTATTCTGTACCAAATTTCAAGTCAGATTCTGGAATTTTCTAGATAGAATTAAAATTATACTTCTTCATAAAAATTCTATCCCTATGTCTTTAGTTTAATATAAATTAAGAATAATTCTATTTGAATAACTACAGAACAAGTTATGTCTAAAATACCGAAGCATGTTTAGTGAAAATACTCCAGTTATGAAATTCCAAAACTCCTCACCAATTCCGTCCGAAATTCATCAATCAATTTCCTCCAAATGATTTCATATGGTTATATTTTTTGTTGGAGAAGTAGAAAAACGTGTTTTTAATCTGTTGGTTCAAATCCCATCTCATTTGGAGGTCGCGAGAAGAAGATATGGCCAAAAGATCAAAGGATGTTCGAATTGTCTCCAGCCTGCGCGATCCTTCATTTTTCTGCATTTTGTTCATCTTCTTCTTTTCTTTTTTCTAAATCTAACATTTCTAATTTATATCTGCCCCATTTTCGACTTCCATTTAACTCAAATCATCCACAAACAAAGCCAAAATCCCAAATTAAACTCAAACATTAGAACAGAAAAATTCACACATATTCTTCACGTTTTCTACACTTTCATTTTTCTGCATATTTATTCCCTACACATTCTTCATTTTTCTTCTCAAACTTTCATTTTAAATTACTTTCCCATATCAGAACATCATCTTATACCTCTTCCTTAACTCTATACCAAACACTCAAAAAGAACATATTCTCATACTCTCAAAACAGAACACAAACATATACATTCATCCACCAATTTGTTGCATCTAGTTCTTAATTTCATGTTAAATTTTGAGACTTTTAAGGATAGAATTTAAATTCAATGTCTTCATGAAAAATGTAGCCTTATGTCTCTAGTTTAATCTAAATTAAGTCTCATTTAGATAAATAAAGAACAAGTTATGGCTAAAATACAGAAGCATAATCTGTGGACATGTTACTTCTACATTTTTCAGCATTCATCTTCCAATTTTTTCAGATTTTATAACTAACACCACTTATACAAAGATTACCTTTTCTACTTCATTTACTATTCATTCTCAACTCTATTTCAACTCAATATCATTCACATTCACTTTCACTTTCCAATTCACATTCATCATTGAACTTTTAGTCCGACATTTAACATATAAATTGAGAACACACGTAGTCAATCACATTCACATTCAAGGAATACTTCCAATATAGTCCCGAATATTAAACTCCTCAGACAATCAATTGTTCAGAATCAGTACATAACATCACATATCAACTCAATCCAAAATTAAACAAACAATCAAGGTGAGTCCATCTTAGGTTACTCACTTGATTTACCCAAAGCTTCTTCAATCACTATGAAACCATAGCTCCTCCATCATATACAATCATCACCCTTTTAATGTGGAATAGGTTGGGTCTTTTAGTAACAAGATGGAGAAGACAATGAATCTTGAAGAAACAAAGTGAAAGAGTTGAACAAAAATCAATATGATGAGGGTGAGGTGGGATGGTCGTGAGCGAAGGAGAAAAAGATGAAAAAATGAAGAAGATGAAGAAATGAAGCATATATCGTAAATGGACAAGTGAAAGACCATAATATGGTCTTTAATTTGGGTAAAAGAATAGCAGTGGTGAGTGGTAGTGACACCTGTCGCTTTCCTATGATTCCATTTTGGTCTTTTAAATAAACTAGTCCATTTATCTCTAATTTCTAACCCAATTTTCTCCCAATTCTCAATATCACTTGTCATTAAATCCAACTGTCATTTATAAAAATTTTCACTACCAATTGACTCTTAATTCTATTACTATAAATTAATTGTCCTGCCACTTGGCATTTTTCTAGTCCAAAAATATCCAAAATTTCAGAAAGTTTCTAAAATTTCTCCAAAAATTCTAAATCTATACTTATACACACCAATTCAATTTTCAATAAATAAAAACTACAATTCATATCAAAAATCACTTTTATAAATTCATTATAGCCAGAAAATGTCAATGATGCATGTATAATTATTTTAATGAGTGTCAACCTTATTCACGTGTATGAGAATGTTATATGATGCATAAAATGTACTTCTAAATTTTCAATAAACTCTCGTGAAAAGAATCCTAGGGTCCTAACCCTGATCATGAGGTAATGGGATGTTACGCGAAAGCCTGACACCAAGTTGAGATTGTATTCAAGGTTACTATCGACAATTCGACATTGTGATAAGTTATTGTAGAGCATCTCAACCGCTTAGGCCATGCAAATCTATATTGCTTCTCAAAATATTTACGTAGAACTGATCTATAATGCCTATAATCTATGCTAAAAGAAAAGTTGATTGTTGCATGAAAATCTTTTAGTTAAAAAGCTATGCAAAAGATGCATTAATGGAGAAGTCAAAATGCTATAAGTAATAATATGAAGCAATTGAAAGCTAAGTATAAATCAAGACAAATGGAGAACATAACACAAAGTACAATCAACAAAGAGCTAAACAATTAGAAGAGAAAAAGACGAAAAAAGCGAAAATTAGTTAAACTTGAAATGCTGAGAAGAAGGAAGTTGAAAGCAATAAAAGTCAAAATGTAGCATTATAATACTTAAGAAGTAAAAATTTATGGCAAGGCGGTATAAGTTGCCATTATAAGGGTAAGGGGAGAGAGAAGTATTGAAGGATGGCTCAAATCCTTCTTATCTTCCTCCTAAAAACCAATCATGCAATCTAGCTCTACTTTAGTACGACTTTTTCTTGCTATTATTTTGTTTGATTACAAACAGTCAAATTAGGTATTGAAAGATAGAGGCTCAATCTGTTACCATGACTGATAGGATGATCAAGCAAGGCAATGATAATTGTTTCGCTTCTTTTGTTAGTTAGACAGTAAGGGATGATCTCAGCTTTCAATCCAAGGCATGGTCTCATGGTCCCAAATTAACACTAAGTAAAGTCTGAATTAATTAAATACTTGTATCCGAAATTTCTCAAATTAGTTTACCATTTTCATAAAAAATATAATTGATAACTCGAAGTTCAATTCTCTTTTTTCTGCAATAAATCCTATGAAAAAAGAGTTTCTAAATTGCTATGTAGGTAGAAACAACTCTAATCTTGTCACATTTATCATTTATCAATATAAAACATATTTTATGTTAAAACAAAAATTCAGAATTCAAGTCAATTTGGTCCTTAAATATGAACCTTATTAAAATTCAAATTTAAAGAAAATTGAAAATCAAATTAAAACCTAAAATTTGATCAATTTAAATTAAACTCAATAATTTCTGTTTAAATCATATTATTTTCGTCAATCTTAAATAGAACAAGAGATCTTTATGTCGATTATGTTCTCTTACTTTTACCAAACACTTACTTTTTCCAAACATTTATAATATCATTTACAACTCGAGAAAGTTAAATTTGAACATTCTACTGATTACTCATTTTTCTAGTTATAAGAAAAATAAAAGAAAACAACATAAATAGTATAGTATACACATGTTATATGGCTACCATAGGAAATAGATAAAACAAAGAAAAGATGATTGATAATAATAATTAGTAATGAACTTAAAAAGAAGACCATGGGTGACACTAAGACGTTGCATTGTTACGTAGAGATGTTTGGAAAGCTACGGGCAGAACTCGTGAACTACGTTTTCCTTCAAAGAAATTATTATTTTCTTTCACCAAAGGCTCTGTCCCCTTTTAATTGGATTATGTACACCTAAACCATTCCTTATTTTAATGGATGTCGGTATCCGATAATTTGTTTAAAAATCGAGCCGAAAATTAAACTAATAAGTTAATAAATTTAAGACTTAAAAAATTCAACTAGTATTAATTTATTATAAAATTGGTTAAATATTGAATAAAATTAAATAATTTAAAATATGATTAAAAAAGATTATTCTTACTTAATAAAAGTTTGAAGTTTAATTAAAAAAGATAATGTTAAATAAAAATTAATTGATTTATTTTTGTTTATAAAAAATTTTTAATTTATGAAAATTGATTGATTAAGTAATAAATTGATCAAACAATAAAAATTATTAAAGTAAATCAAACAGGAAAATTAAAAATCAAAATAAAAAATTAGACGATTTTAAAATTTTACAGTTAAATCAGTTAAATCGGTTAAATTTTTTAATCATTTATCGTAACATCCATCTCCTTATTGTATCATTACTCATGTTTAATGGAAAGTCTCATCAATTCTATCTTTCTATTTAATTTTTTTTTTTGGTCTCATTTTAAGCTATGATACTCAAAATTTGTCTCATTAAGTTAGAATGCAACAAAAATTGTTAATTAAAAATCAGAGAAATATTTTTCACAAAATCTGTCCATTTTAAACTCTCCTCATTTCAGAATTAAGGGTACCTTATTTCTTACATTCAAAATAAAATAATTAAAATAATATCTAATAATATTTAATTTTATAATACTATATTTAGCTATTTATAATAATATTATTTGAAATACATATCGTGCCCATCAAATTCTTTATTTCACTTACTTTGTTCTAACCTTATTCTATTAAATCTCATCCATACATTTACATGAAGTCTACGTAAATATGTAGATAAGATTTAATGAATTATGACAAGAACACTATAACCAGTGCAAGAGATTTGATTCTCATACTGTGTCATCAAAATTAAATAAAATCTCTGTTTAATTATTACTTTTTAATAAAAAAATTGTATTGCATATTTAATATTACATGCCTAAATGATAATTCATATTCCTTTGGAAGTTGCTGTGTATTGGGTCTAAGAAGAGGACACAGATATTGGGCCACAAAAGCCCTTGTATACAAACCTTTTTTGGTATGCTTACGTGTCACTCCTGGATCATCTAAAATGGCCACTCTACTGTCACCGTATCGTTTCCCAACTTCTCCCTCCCACTTTACACCTTCAATTAGGGCTATCGGTCTCTCCTCTCCACCCTGTTTCCGAGTCTCCACTCGGGCACTGACCCGGATCATAAAGCCTAAAGACTCAATGAGTCAGACAAGCTTCGAGTCGGAAACAACAAAGGAGGTCACAGATCCAGCAAACGACGTCGCGAAGGGTAATAGCTCCGATGAAGTGGTGGTGCAGTACGTAGTGTTGCGACGAGACCTAATAGACACGTGGCCAATGGGTAGCGTGGTGACACAGGGGTGTCACGCGTCGGTAGCCGCAATCTGGGTGTACAAGGACGATCCTCACACCCTCCACTACTGTAGCCCTCAAAACATCGATTCAATGCACAAGGTAAGCTAAAATATTGGGCGTCTGACTTCTTTTCTCTTTTCTTTTTGGTTTCTGAGATTTTAGGGGGTTTTTTGGGTTATCAATGATTTGAGCTGGAGGAACTTTCCAGGTGACTCTAGAGGTGAAAGGGGAAGCGCAGATGGTGAACTTGTCAGAGAAGCTGACAGCTTCAGGAATAGCTCATAAACTGTGGGTTGAACAGCCCGAGAACATACCGACTTGCCTTGCCACCAAGCCTTATCCAAAGTCCACTGTCTCCTTGTTTTTTAAAAGATTGAAACTTTGCAAGTGAAATGAAGTGACCGACTCCTCACCTGTCACGTATCAGTGTCGGATGAAGGATATGATGGGGTTTGTTGTTTTTCTATGAAGTAGAGGAGGCGCAATGAGATTGGACTATTAACAATTTTCATCAAAGTTTTTGGTTGATTGTTTGTTGGTACCATTTCCTGAATTGAGTTAGCCTGCCATTGGCACCAGATACTGTATGTTCTTTAAGAATTGAAGAGGCAATTGATTTTGAAGGTATGACAGTACCTGAAACTTGATGAATTACAGCTAAACAGACAATTCCTATGTCTATAATACTTTGTGAGTATTCAAAAATAAAAATGTGAAGTGTTCCAACAGAACTGTCTGACAATGAAACAGTCAAGTAAAAAGAATTCCAAATATTAGCTCTAATACATATAACACAGTCACCTACAAGGTCAAGATTAAACTCCACTGCTATGGGAAAAAAATATGGGGAAAATCTTGTGTTTAACATTGACAGGAAGAAGTCTGTAATTTTTTCACTGTTCATCAACCGTTACTTACTGTAGAAATTTGATCAAAAAGTACAATAAACGCCAAGCCTCTTTTCTTCTCCCTATGTAGTAGGTACCTCGAGAACAAAAATGCCACTAACAACCTTTGAGCTCCGATGCTAGGTACCTTCCAACGGTAAAAAAAAAAAAAGAAAAAGAATGGAGGTTATGTGAAAAATCTTGCAACTTGTAAATAGTAGTTGGAATGAATATTCAAATAATGAAATGACAAAAGTAATTGGAACCATTGAGTACCGGTAAAATTGGAGAGAACAATGCTGATATTTCTGCATCAAATACCTCCCTTCTGTTTTAGGGTAATCTTATCTCCGAGGCTGAGTGCAATTCCCTGGGTCTTGCTTCTTATCCTAATGTATCCACTGAGCTTCCCATCTGCCTGTTTCTCGATGCTTACATTTACCAAGGCATCCTCTCCAAACACACTCTTCGCATACAAGTTAGCTGCTAGAAATCCACACTCACCACCTAATGCAGACCTGACACAATCAACAAGAAAGGTATTGGATCAAATACTCAAGTGCTTTTCTAGACAAGTCAAGGAATAGGATGAATATCTAGAAAATTAAAAGTGACTAGCAACTAATGTGTCACAGGAACCTGATAAAAACTTACGGCGCAGTGAGGCACTTCATATTGGTCGAATTGATAATGTGGTCAAGGAAGTCTTTTTCATCCTGGATCATCGTGTTGACAGCAACCTGAAACACAGTTATACAAATGAGTCAATCGTCCATCATGAGTCTTGTCCTAATATCTACCAATTACAACAGTATTATACCTCTGTTATAAAAATTCCCAACCTGCTCAAGTTTTCCAATTTGACAACATGGCACATATTGCAAAAGACATAACAGTATGTTGACTTGAAATGTAACTGAAACTATCTATTAATGAAAATAACCACATGGAAAGAACAGAAAATTCTTAAAATCCAACGGACAAGGTACCTTGTTTTCCCATTCAAACTCTGCCCACATTGTCCTGAAAGCTGCATCTGTACAAACTGCTGGAGAAATGTAGTCCATAATATCAATGTGTATATCATTGAGGACTACGACAGTTCGCTCAAGTACATTCGATGTCTCATATACGATGTTTCCAAAAATAACACCAGTCTCAGTTGAGGACACCTTGATGTTGGCCTTTATTTGCTTGCTTGATTCTGGAGCTAGAGTATAATTTTGTGGCCGTTCAACAAGTTTCAGGTCACCCATGGTTGCCAATTCCAAACATAAGTTCTGAAGAGTTTCCTTTGTCCTGTTGATAACTGTAACATCAAGTACAATGTCATAGTGATGAACAGTGACATATGCTTCAGCATAAACCGGGTCACTAAAACCAGTGAGTTGAAGAATGCGATTTAGCTTATTTGCATCATCCCCATCCTTAATGAACTCTCCAGTAGCACGCTTCAGATCATCTTGAACTTCATCTTCCAACTCCAGCTGGCTCATACCCTGGAAATCAGATGATGTTTGACAACTTAATATGAAACCACCAAAATTATTGCATAGTACCAAAAAGGAATCCAAAGAAAGCATCTGAAATATGGGCAGAAGATTCAAAAATTATCTTAAAACATATATAACAACCTAACTTCAGATGCACACGACCATAAGATTGACTTGACAGGTGCATGATACCAGAACACCCTGAGCTACCAACAATCCAAATATCAATGCCAACCTAGCAAACCAGCCTTACCTTCCTGCTCTTCAAATGGTAGAAGTCAATGAGATCATCTGGCTGTGAATGAGAAACTAGGGCCTTTGCCTTTTGCTCCTCAGTTTCCCTCAACTGTTTCTCAGAGAGCATCTTTACGAAACTCTGGCGGCAAGATTGCAACCATATTTTCCTAATATCATCACCAGTATTGCACAGCAATCTTATGCAAAGGACAATTCTATCATAAGAATCACTATCAATTGGGTGTTGCAGAACTGGAGATTGTCCAAGTTGTAGCATAGAAACCATAATCAACAAAGCCTGTGTCGATGCTTTATTCACTTCAATCTTAGAAGTCTGCACCTCTTCCAATCTCAGCACAAGCTTTGTCAGGGTGCAGGCGATGACAGCTCCAAGGAAAAAATCACCAGTGAGCAAAAGGGATCTCAGATTTCCAGCAGCCAGTGATCCCTGAACAAGAGTGGGCGGTGAGAAAGCAGTTTCAGAGGCAGCACTCTGAGTTGCATAAGTCCCATCTGCAAGGATAGTGGGTCTTCTTGAAGAGACTTGATTGGAAGTAACTGGCCGAGGGTTCTTAGAAGTGTCAGTCACTTCAGGTTCTTCTGAAACCGAGAAAAATGGTAACTCTCCAAGGCATTGCATAATGGTTGCTATGCCACTCTCGACTTCAGAAAGGGACAAGCAGTACTCTCCAATGATCCACAGAGCACAAGAGCAAACCCTTGCAGCTCGTATCTGGTAGAAAGTATCCAATAGCCTTGTTATTATTGAGACTCTAAGTTTAGGATTGGTTTCAATTATCTCTCGAACAAAAATAACTACATCTATAGCAGAAGCAACATTGCTGTCTCCAAGGAAATCCATCAACAGATGAACAACTGTGCTAGCCACCTCTGGGAACTTAATAGCACAAGAATGGATGGCTTGAATAAGCATTTGTCTGTACTCTCCATTCTTCTCAAGCTCTCCAGACTGAGTTTTAACAACTTCCTTTTTCAACATAAGAACAACCTCATTGATGTTCCGTGGGGTGATCAAGTCAAGAACAATATCAAGCGTCTTCCTCCGAATGTCAAGATTTGGGCTTGAAAGTGCCCTAAGAACATCCATGACCATATCAACCATAATATCTCTATGGGATGACTTAAGCTCAATTAGCCTGTCAAGAACAATAAGCTTCACATTGTTATCACTCTGAGAAAGAAGAAGCTGACCATAGGTATTGGCAGCAGCTCTTATAGCAGTAGGTGCAGAAGATAAAGAAACAAGTGTGCCAGCACATTCATAAATTACTGCACTTGAAGGGGCATTCAACAGAGATATAATGATCTTAATGTACTTCCCCTTCTCCCCACGATTAGTCCTACAGACTTTTCGAATCAACTCCAACACAACCATCTGAAGCAATTCACCCCAATCAGAGATCCTATCAACATGTGTTAAGAGGTAATTGATGGCTCGATCTTGTGCACAATTAAACAGCATGAGGAAAGCATTTCTTTTTGCTGATTGATCCTGCTCAGTTGAAAGAAGCTTCTCAATCATTTCAGGTGCATCAACCAAAAGCTGCTCACCCTGGGGAAGCTTATAGATGGACATCACGGCCAAAATAGCATTCCTCCTGATATAAGGATGACGATGCTCCAAATTTTGTAAAACTGAAGGAATCAGAGGCTCAATTATTTCTGTCTCATTCAAGCGGCAAAGAAATCTCAGTGTTACCCCACGTATGTATTCATTTGGGTGTTGAAGGTTGTTCCTCAAATTTTGGCATATCAAGATCATTTCCGGCAATACCTTACCCTTGGCATCAGTTTTTTCAATGATCTCCAAATAAAGAAGTAAGAGTTTTTGGATTGTGTGATCCTCAGAAGGCAAAACATATCTAACAATCATAATGAAAAGCTGGGGCAAAGTTTCACCATTCAGCAAGAGACTGATTGCTTTCTTCATTGCATCGATCTTTGCTGGCACATCATTGCCTTCAAGTGCTTCCTTAATCTCATTTGCCATTGCTGGCGTTCCTTTATCAAAGTGAATAAGCAGTGTACACGACTTCTCCATCTTCTGTTTATGTTCTGGTAATGCAATGAACGGAGGTTAAAAGAAACAGACAACTGTCCCAACTCATTTACAGAACCCCATCAGCGAACATGATAAAAGAGGTACCAGGAAGAAGAAGAACATAAAAACACGAGGAATGCATGTAAAATAAGAAGAAAGCAAATGTGCTTAAAAGGTATACAAGGAAATCATAACTTCACAGACAGATTATGCTCGAAACCTTGGCAAAAGAATGCAAGAAGAGCAAGACTTAAATACAATTCAACCACTTAGGTAAAAAGAAGAAAGACTAAAAACTTGGCCGTTTGTATCCCAACACCATCCGTAACTGTAGCTCCCAGAAACCTAGACGAGCAATCCTATAACGTAAGCTAGAAACATAATTAACCACATCTAGCATTGTAAAGATCTTGCGCTGAGCGTACATGATTCACATCACTCTCAATACTACTAGTTGAACAGAAACAAGAGACCAATTAGCAGCAAAAAGTTCACATAGAAATTAAGCAATCAAACCAGATCTGAGGCTAAAAGTCAGAGTCATTGTGCAAAAACTTGAATTTTCCTCAAAAGGCATGGCAATGTCTACTCACAGAAACACCACACTTGAGAACACGAATCTAAACGCAACGCAATCCAAAACAGTAAACCGTCCGTTTGGCCGCCCAGATAATTTAACACCTCACTAAAAGATCGGAGCAAATTCGGCAAAAGGGTCAGCGAGAAAACGAACCTTACAGCGATCAGATCGGAGGAGAAGAGAATGAGTTGTGCGGAATTGGATTAAGAAACCCGAGACGATTTGCAAAGTTCAAAAGAAAAAAGGGATTATACAAAAACGAGATCAGTAGCTAAGCGAATTTGTTCTTTATCTTGGATTTTGGATCCAAAGATCTAACCCTTTAGAGATTACTAGCGAAGCAAACAGGAGCTCAGGACGAATATTCAGTTTAATTTTGGGCTTTTGAGTTTTTTTTGTTTTTTACATCTGGTATTCTAGCTTTTCCAAACTAATTCTAAACTTTTAAGATTTCACCCTAATAGGGTGTTTGGTTGAGGGAAATAGAAATTCTATTACCCTTCTATTCCCACCTATTACTCATTCTTTTGTTTGGTTTATTTTATGACCCAAGGAATAGCATTCCTAAAGATTAGCTATTCCTTAAATTAAGG